>CM076575.1:103623595-103834781 GCA_034641835.2 Pinus albicaulis
AATCAGAAATTTGCTGAATAATGATTAATTATCCACCGAGACTATCCTGATCACATACAATTCGAATTTATATGCACACATAATCTCTTCCACTCAGATCATCAAACATGCGGAAATAAAATCAAGCGATAACACATCAAATCATCATACACATTAACACAGTATGTATGGGGAAAGCTTATAGCTGAAAAACCCGCAGCTATTATGTATATTATAATGGAGAAATCAAGTAACAAACTCAGTACAATACTCCTCACAAGTACTCAGTACTTTCTCATACAGTTACCCACAATCTAGCTCAGTTTTGAACAGGTTACTGGTTCAAAACTCACCGCCAATTGCCTTGCCTCTATTGCGCAATCCAGGCCTGTCTATATATAGATCCAAGGTTCGAATCTCCTTGGCTTGACAGCACAATCATCATGGAAAAATCCTCCAAGTGTGGTGCAAATCTCATGCACAACTGATGTCGCCACTGATAGCTAACTCCACCCTTTCATCTACCTCTTTCACTGGTCTCCACTGAATTGATCATGCACTGTAGTGAATTGATGTGTTCTTGAGTTGAATAATGAGTTACTAATTAATGAATTAAATAATATTTAATTCACTCCACTCATAACTAGTTGATTAGCTAGTTAAACTAACCTCAACCAGTTCAACTAAATTACACCGAACACAACTCCACTAGCTGTCTCATTAACTCCACCAAACTTCTGCCACTGAAGTCCTAACTGAAGTCAACCATGCATGATGCCATCAAACCCTTGGGAATAGCGTAATTCCTCTATTAGATGCATGAGCCACTTCCAAGGCTCGAACTGAAGTGCTCCAAGAGAGTAAACTGAAGTTTATAGTCCAAATATTATTAAGGGTAAATAATATTTGACTTCCCTATTTTTAGGATAGGCAGTCTAAATATAGACTTCGACCTATAGGTCAAAAAGTAGAGGTCCATCTATTTTTACCAACATGACCAATACTCCAAGAATAACATACTGCAATCCCCGGACTATGCTCCATATGTCTAAAAATAGACATAGTCTAAAAATAGACTTTGCGCCAGAATTTGCCTGCGGGCCCACTTAGTGAAGGCGACTTCATTTCACTAAGCTTCATCATCTTGCTGCATTCTCAACACTCCCTCTCAGCAAGATATGGATTATCTGCAATCCCTATCCTGCCTCTGTGGAATTCGAACTTGCTCCTGGTGAGCGCCTTCGTCAGGATGTCGGCATCCCGATCCTCCGTGGGAACATATGAAAGCATCATGATTCTCCGCTGAACACAATCTCTGATATGATGGTACCTGATGTCGATGTGTTTGGATATATCATGAAATACTGGATTAGCCGAGAGTTTAATGCAACTCTGGTTATCACAGTAAATCACCGTAGGCTCCAAATGCAACCCGAACAATCCAACGAGGATCTTCCTCATCCAAATAGCCTCGCATGCAGCCAAGCTAGCTGCCATGTACTCGGCCTCTGCTGAACTGAGTGCCACGGATCTCTGCTTCCTGCTGTACCAGGAAACTGCTGTCGAACCAATGCTGAAAACTCCTCCAGAAGTGCTCTTCCGGTCCGTTGGGCTCCCTGCCCAATCTGCATCAGTGAAGCCAGAAAGCTTCGCTCCATCCTCCTGTCTGTACCATAGACCATATCCCGATGTGCCTCTCATATAGCGCAATACATGCTTGCCTGCCTTCCAAAAGAGCTTGGTAGGCTTAACCATAGCTTGCGAAAGCTGGTTAACAGCATAGCATATATCGGGTCGTGTATTGACCAGATACATAAGCGACCCCACCAACTGTCGATAGACAGTGGCATCCACTACCTCCGTCGAAGTAGCATCCTCCTTCCTCCAACCACCAGGAAGAGGAGTGTCAACAGGCTTGCAGCCTTGCATGTTGAACCTCTCCAGAATCTCCCGGGCATACTTGCCCTGAGAAACAAACATTCCTCCACTGCGCTGCCAAATCTCCAATCCCAGGAAATAATGAAGGATGCCCAGGTCCTTCATCTCAAACTCTCGTGCAAGATCCTCCTTGCATGAAAGTATCAACCGCTCATCGCCAGTCAAAATCAGATCATCTACATACAGTACGATGATCAACAGCTTCCCCTCCACCACAATCTGGTACAGGTTTGGATCCGCCTCACTCTTGGAGAATCCAAGCCCGGTGAAGTAGCCGTCTATCCGAGTGTACCAAGCACGAGGTGCTTGCTTCAGCCCGTACAGTGCTCTCTTGAGTCGGCACACATGCGACTCACTGCTGAAGATCTCAAAACCTTCAGGCTGCTCAATGTACACCTCTTCCTCAATAACTCCATTGAGGAACGCAGTCTTCACATCCATCCGATGAATGTGCCACCCCATCTGCGCCGAGAGAGCAAGGATCGTCCGTATGGAAGAGTACCTTGCGACAGGTGCAAAAGTCTCCTCATAGTCAATCCCCTCGATCTGTGCCAGAATAAGCCTCCTCCAGTGTACTCATGCCAAGAACCTTGTGAGGACAACGGTTCTGCACATACACTGCTGTATTGCATGCCTCAGCCTACAAGTGAAGGGGTAGGCCCTGATCATGCAACATCGCCCGTGCAGCACCCACGATCGTTCTGTTCTTCCGCTCAGCCACCCCGTTCTGCTGTGGGTTATGGGGTGCGATGAGCTCTCTCCGAATCCCTTCTGCGCTGCAGAACTCCTTGAATTCAGCCGAGATGAATTCACCACGGTTATCACTCCTTAGAGCAATCACCTTCTTCCCCGACTCCTTCTCGACCAGTGCTTTAAACTCACAGAACTTCGCGAATGTATCGCTCTTCTTCTGCATGAAGAAGATCCAGCATTTTCGAGAGAAATCATCAACAAAGATCACATAATACTTGTGCTTTGCTGTCGAAGCAACTGAGAAAGGACCACACACGTCTGTGTGAACTCTCTCAAGGATCGTCGTGGCGCGACTATCCTTCTCGTGAAAGGTGGCTTTCACATACTTCCCTAAAGTATACCCCTTGCACTGATCTGACTGCGCAAGAGTGCCCTTAGGAAGTCCAGTAGAAATCTGCTGCAGAATCTTCAAAGCTCCATGGTGAAGATGGCCCAATCTCCTGTGCCACAGTTCGCCCTCATCATCCCGGCTCACCACTTCTCCCACCTTGCATGCCATAGCTGCGCAGTCATCTACCTGCAACTGATAAAGGTTCTTGGTTCGAACCCCTATCTTCCGGGTCTCTCCAGTAGTCTTACTGCGCAGGAAGGCTTTTCCTTCGCTGAAGACCACATCATACTCCTTATCCTCCAACATCGCCACAGAGATCAAGTTCTTCTTCAATCCAGGTACATGCATGACATCTTTCAGTACAAAGGGTTTACCAGACTCCCTCTGAAAGGATATGGTACCGATACCAGTCGCACTGTATCTACCATCATCGCCCATCTCGATGTGCACACCCAAATCCTTGTCCTCCAGATCTGAGAACAAATCCCGATCTCCCGTCATATGAAATGACGCACCGCTGTCCAAGAACCATACCGATCCCATCACACTTGAAACCAAGCATGCGATCAGTGAAAAGTCAAGCTTGAACTGTGAAGCCAAAGCTTCTCCATCTGCAGATCTTCCCACTTGCTTGTTCTTCTTCTTCTTTGGACAATTGGTAGCATAATGTCCGTGATCATGGCAGTGAAAACATTTCACTTTCGCCATATCCTGCTTCTTGCCCTTAGCTCCAGAATTAGAGGTTTTCTTACCCTTCCCTTTCTTAGCTTTGGACACCAAAGCGCAGTTTTCTTCATCAGCTCCCTTTGATGAAGATCCATCTCGAGTAGTCCTCCTTATCTCCTCCCGCATGAGATCCGCCCAAAGGCGCTCCCATCCCGGCAGCTTCTCCCGACCATTGACACTATCTTGATATGAGTGCCAAGCCTTCGGAAGACCAAGGAGAGCCAGGTCGACCATGTCCTCTTCATCGACAATAACCCCCACACTTCCCAGCTCATCTCTGCATTGAGTGAACTTCGTGAGGTATTTGGCGATACTGTCGCCCTTCTCCATCTTGATGTTCCTGAGCTTATCTTTGAGCGCCAGCTTCCTTTGTTCGCTCTTACTCTGGAATAGATCCGCCAAAGCTTTCCACATTATAAATGGATCCCGATCTCCCGTCATATGAAATGACGCAACGTTGTCCAAGAACCACACGGATCCCATCACACTTGAAACCAAGCATGCAATCAGTGAAAAGTCAAGCTCGAACTGTGAAGCCAAAGCTTCTCCATCTGCAGATCTTCCCGCTTGCTTGTTCTTCTTCTTCTTTGGACAATTGGTAGCATAATGTCCGTGATCATGGCAGTGAAAACACTTCACTTTCGCCATATCCTGCTTCTTGCCCTTAGCTCCAGAATGAGAGGTTTTCTTGCCCTTCCCTTTCTTAGCTTTGGACACCAAAGCGCAGTTTTCTTCATCAGCTCCCTTTGATGAAGATCCATCTCGAGTAGTCCTCCTTATCTCCTCCTGCATGAGATCCGCCCAAAGGCGCTCCCATCCCGGCAGCTTCTCCCGACCATTGACACTATCTTGATATGAGTGCAAAGCCTTCGGAAGACCAAGGAGAGCCAGGTCGACCATGTCCTCTTCATCGACAGTAACCCCCACACTTCCCAGCTCATCTCTGCATTGAGTGAACTTCGTGAGGTATTTGGCGATACTGTCGCCCTTCTCCATCTTGATGTTCCTGAGCTTATCTTTGAGTGCCAGCTTCCTTTGGTCACTCTTACTCTGGAATAGATCCATCAAATCTTTCCACATTAAATATGGAGTAGCCTTTCCATGCAGGCTGGATACAATATGATCCTTGACGCCCTCCAACAGGATCCTTCGACATTTCGCCATCTTCCTTTGCCATGCTTCGACTTTAGCTGCATCAGTGGGATTTTGGACATCCGTATCTACGAACTCCTTCAGACCATTATCTTCTAATACTGCTTCCATACGATCCTTCCATGCAACATAATTCGAACTGCCTTCAAGAGCATATTCGAGTCGCAAACCGTTGAAAGACATTTTCAACACCGGCACCAAGAAAACAAGGCTGCTGCAAAATTCGAATTCCAAACTCCAAGCTCTATCACTTTCGATCTACACTTGAGAACAAATTATTTCCAAATCATAGATTGACTGCAAGGGGCTTTTACCAGACCTTTCACTTTCCGAAGAAAGATGAATCCGGAGGCTTCCTGGCCCGTATGCAGACTCTGTCCGAGGAAATAAGTTTGCAATCACCGTAATAGATCTCGACAATTAATATTGCTCCGATACCATGTAGAAATTATCTGAATAAATCACTTATTCAATGGAGATTAACCCGATTACACATCAATTTCGAATTGCATGCATAACACATAATCTCATCTACAATTAATTGTCACATGCGGAAATAATAGAAGCAATCTCACATCAAATCAATCACACATTAACTCAGTATGTATGGGGAAAGCCTATAGTTGAAAACCCCGCAGCTATTGTGTATATTATAATGGAGAAATCATGTAACAAAACAAGTACAATACTCCTCACAAGTACTCAGTACTTTCTCATAAAGTCACACAAAATCTAGCTTAGTTTTGAACAGGTTACTGGTTCAAAACTCCCCGCCAATTGCCTTGCCTCTATTGCGCAATCATGGCTTGTATATGTAGAGATCCAAGGTTCGAATCCCCTTGGCTTGACTGCGCAATTGTCATGGACAATTCCTCCAAGTGTAATGCAAATCCCATGCAAAACTGATCCTCCAACTGATAGCTTTACTCACCCTTTCATCTACCTCTTCCACTGGTCTCCACTGAACCGATCATGCACTGTAGTGAACTGAAGTGTTCTTGAGTTGACTAATGAGTTAATATTTAGTGAATTAAATAATATTTAATTCACTCCACTCATAACTAATTGATTAGCCAGTTAAACTAATCTGTTCGGTTCACCAATGTTAACACAAACTCATTATTCGTCTAATTAACTCCTCCAAAACTCCTGCCACTGAAGTCTAACTGAAGCCAACCATGGAAGATGCCATCAAACCCTAGGAACCACGTGATTCCTTGTGTCAGTTGCATGAGTCACCTCCATGACTCAAACTGAAGTGCGCCAAGAGAGTAAACTGCTGTTTATAGCCAAAATATTATTAAGGGTAAATAATATTTGACTTCCATATTTTTAGGAGATCAGTCTAAAAATAGCCTGGGTCCTAAAAATTAGGGTCTCATCTATTTTTACCGACATGTCGCATCCATCAAGAATCTCCAAGTAGAATTCCCAAATTATGCTCCGTATGTCTAAAAATAGACATAGTCTAAAAACAGACTTTGCGCTGCATCCTGTTTACGTTCCACTTCATGAAGGCGATTTATTTTCATCAAGTCCACCATTCCCACGTACCTTGCCAAAGAGCCAAGAAGAAAAGCAAAAGTTCAGTAATATGCCCTAAATAATGATTCGTCCCTCTCTCGTATTTTTTCCCAACAACTGGCATTTCATGTCCTTCTTAAGCTGATCGTCAAGCAGGATCCGTCGAAATGGGAAGTCATGATGTTTGTTGTCTATAAGGCCACACACCTATCTAATGAAAATTTTGAGAATATCTTAAACCAAAATTAAAAGATTCAGTGTTGTCTCTTCAAATGTTTTGATTGTGGAAGAGTGGGTCATTATGCTGCTAAATGTCCTTATAAACAATTTGAAAAGGGAAAGAGTTATTATGCAAATGAAGATAATAATGAAATGTGAAGTGAAGATGAAGAATATTCTGACCAAGATCTACTAGTGCTCATGGCAAAGAAGAAAAAGAAGAAGGCTACTCAAGAAAAGAAGATATCTTAGAAAACATGTGCAGCAGAAAATGAAGAAGAGGAAACAGGTATTGATTGTTGTTCTTGTAATCCACTCACTTGTGCATGCAATGATGAAGATAGTGAAAGTAACAGTATAAGTCTAGAAGCAAATCTCAAGATCAATGATGAAAGTAATTTTTGGGATCAATTTAAAAGGAGGGAATCTATTCTCAAGGATGTGATCTCTAGATTGAATGAACAGATACAAACAATGAAGGGACAGATAGAAATGTATCAAATACTGCAGGACAAAGTAACCAATCACAGTGAAGGACTTGAAGCAGAAATCATCTCTCTGAAAGCAGACCTTGAAGCATCAAATAAGAAGAATGAAGAACTTCTACAATCATTTGAAAATGAAGGACGTGAAGCAGAAATCATCTCGCTCAAAACAGATCTGGAAAAATCAAATAAGAAGAATGAAGAACTTTTACAAATCTTTGAAGAGCAAGAAAATGGGTTGAAAGAAGAGATCTTAAATTTGAATGATCAAGTAGAATAAGGAAAAAGGGTTGAAGAAAGCATGATGAAGCAATGCCAAAAATTGGAGGTTGAGGTAAACATTCTCAAAGGTAAATTAGAAGAAAAGGATAAACTCTTGAGGTTTCAAGATAGTACTAAGATTCTAGAAAATATTCTTAGTAGTCAAAGGTCTCCTTCTGTTAAACTTGGTCTTGGTTTTTATGAAACGGTTAAAGGAGAATATAGTTCACAAGGAAGTGCTAAATATTCAAAGGATATCAATGCAAAGCCTGAAGTGTTGAAAGAAGCAAAAGGTAAACCGACAATCATGAACTCTCAAAATAAATCATTCCCTCCTTTGATCAATAATGTTGAATGCTTTAAATGTCATAATTATGGGCATGTTGCAGCAAATTGCAGAAGCAGATTTTTTCAATCACAAACAAATAGATTATATACAGAAAGGTACTCTAGGTTCTTTAAGGGATATTGTTTTTCATGCAACAAGTATGGTCATAAAGAAGCTGATTGCAATAGAAGAAAGTATAGAAAAACACATTATGATCCATATTCTTACTTTTCTGGTCATGTAAGATGTTATGCCTGTAACAAGTATGGACATGTAGAAAAATAATGCAGGATGAACAGATCTGAGAAATTGAACAATTTCCAGCACACAATAAGAAGCTTCAAGCAAAGCTGGAAAAGGAAGGAAGACCGGTCAGAAACGTAGGGAATATTGACCCTACTGCAGTCATCCGCTTCTAAAGCTTATTTCTCATAATGACTGCATGAATGATGTGAGATACATTATAGAGATTAGTAATGTATCATCACAGGGGGAGAAATGTATGATGATTCTCATTATTCTGGTTATATTTATTTCTGACAGAGCATCTGATGTGAAGAAGACAGGTACATGTGGTACAAATTTAGGGGGAGATGAAGGAATGTGAAGCTTTCAATTTTTCACTTACCATACGTGGGTTCAGTGAACTAAATCCGCGTATACACGCGAGTTACAGTGGAAACAGTCGCATATGCACTTGTGACAAGAAAATTTGTATGACAGCTGAAGATCAGGAGCACAGGTTCAGGGGGAGCATCAGTCTGACTATTAATGATTGTATTATTGGCACTGTATCTACTTATTATTCAGTTCTAAATGATGATGAAATGATACATGGTTTCTTATGATGAGAATATGAATGAGCCTTGTTTTCTTTTTTCTGAAGAATATTCCTTGCTTTCACACATGGATGAGAAAGAAGTCTTATGATTCAGAGATAAGGACAGATCATGTAGAGATTGTTGCTGATGACTTGCTGTTGAAAGTGTTTAGGATGCACAAGCTAAGGAGGAGCCTTGGTCATATGGAAAAGATGCTTGGATGTACATTTTTCAGGGGGAGCATTAGACTTACTGAGTATAATGCATTGTTGGCATTATGATGGTTCTGAATTATGATCTCTCTTGAAGTCTTTTTGGTATTTTTTACAAAAGGTCATGAAAAGGTCATGTTGAGACCTATGATGTAAAATTGTAATATTCAGTCATGTAAGGACTTGAGTCAAATTTGTAAACCCACTTGGTTGGATAGTTGAGTCAAAATGTGTAAACCCACTTGGTTGGGTACTTGAGTCACATATGTAAATCCACTTGGTTGGATCATTATTGTAAGTATGAGTCCTTGGTGATAGGAAAGGTCATAGAGTCATGTACTTCATTGAACAAATATGTTTGAAGATTTAGCATGAAATCAAGGGGAGCATGGTAACTTCAATGCACATCAGATCTGCAGAGCTATTCTTTCTACATGAGAAGAAAAACCTTGTTTTGGTTTTGATCCGCCCTTTGCCCTTGATGTCAAAGGGGGAGAGTAACATGGTGTTTGAATAGGGGGAGAGCATCATGGTGTTTGCATAATGGTTATATTCAATGTATCTATCTATTGCGATGATCAAACACCATCATGGTTGCCATCAAGTCCAAAGGGGGAGATTGTTGGCATATGTTGTCCTTGATGGCAACCTACTTGATGAAGTTGATGGTAACCTACTTGATAAAGTCGATGACAATATTCTTGATGAGTTAAAGACGAGATTGTTGGCAAGTGATACAATGTGTTCAATTTGATGGAATCTGCTAAATGAAGTTGTCCTTGATGGAAACCTACTTGATGAGTTGCCTATGATAAGCAACCTTTGTGCTAAAGATGTAAGAATGATGTATCTACAGATCAGTCTAGATGTGACAGAGAAAACAATTCCAGTAAGTGCCAGAAAAATGATAAATATAATATGTCACAATGTATACGCTACTTTTGTGAAGGCAACCTGCGTATATACTCTACTTTTGTGAAGGCAACCCACGTATACATTCAGGGTTAGCATATACGCAGTTTTTATGAGGCAAATTTGCGTATACATGCGAATACACACGCTCAAAGTCGCGTATGTCTTTTGCGCTCTAAAAACAATGATACCTAGGGGCATTACCATGGTATTGACCCATTGTCTTGAGCGTTGGATTATCTATGTGATCCCGTCCAGGAATACCATCAGAAGTAATGTGATTTTGGCTCATGGTATTGACAAAGGCTAAATCTATATAAGGAGAAGAGAATCATTGTGCAAGTGTGTGCATGAGTAAGGGTTGTGAATGAATAAATCTCTCTAAGGAATATATGCATGGATGAACTCTATTCTTGATTGATAGATCTGAATCTATGATGCACCTATGAAGAAAATGATGAAGAGCGATCTCTAGATCTGAAATGTATATGTATTTTCTAGATCTGATTATGGATTGTTTAGATCTGAGATGAGGCGAAATACTCTCTGAAGTAAGGGATGAAATATGAGTTGTTTATCTGATCTGAAGAGCTGCACAGTCCTGAAAATTTACAGATGTATACGCAGGTTCGCTTCAGCAAAAGCGCGTGTATACTCGGGTCTGCTTAAGGAAAAGCGCGTATGGGCAGAAAGGATTTTTCTGAAGAATGCACTGAAGTATACGCAGGTTGTTCTATATGAAAGTGCGTACATACGCAGGTTCAGTGAAGTAAAATTGTGTATGGAATCTAGGGTTTTACTGAAGTATGTGGTATGAAATATCTTATATGTTCTGTTGTTTTACTGTTATCTGTCAATGATGTATTCTTACAGAACTGGGTTGTTTGAATGATGAATATGATGCTGATTATGTTAATTGAAGATCAAGTTGTTGGTTGATTGGTTGATGATTCAATGAATGAATTGATGGGGTTATAAGTTTCAGTTTGATGAATGTTGAGCTTAAATGTGTGGAGTGGGTCCAGTCTAAAAATCTGATGAAAAGTGGCCTACAAGATATGTTGTATGGAAGCTGTTGGATCCAGTGTGAAAATTGATGAAACATGGTCCATGGTGGTGTTGAGGGTTGTAGCCTTCAGTCAGGGGATTGTAGCTCCCTTCCAGGTGAGGCTGGTAAAGGAGAGCATGGGGTCGTAGCTCCCTTCCAGGAGAGGCTGGTAAACGAGAGCAGGGGGTTGTAGCTCCCTTCCAGGAGAGGCTGGTAAACGAGAGAAGGTTGTAGCCTTCTGTAAGTGGATGCCTGCGTGCTAGTATGAGTCTGCGCCAGTACATGGTTGTAAGATGTTTTCTCTATAATAAAATATTGAAGGCTGAGACAATGGCAGCGGTGGTTTTCTCCCGACTTGGGTTTCCACCTAAAATCCTGGTGTTCACGTGTCTTTCTTATGTGTGATGGTTTATTCTGTTATTACTGCTCATGCTTACTGTTTATTGAACATCTAATGAATGAATGATGGAATGATATAAGTGAAGAATTATCTGCATAATAAGATTGCTGGACATACTCATGTTTTATTAAGTATATCCGCGTGTATACGCGAGTTGGCTACATGAAAGTCGCGTATGTGTTTTCAAGTAAGAAAAAGTAAAAAGTATTGAGTATGCCCTAAATACTGATCCACCCCCCCCTCTCAGTATTTTTCCCAACAAAAGTCTCCATAGTCATCACATTAATGGCTGAACCTAAATCCATCAAAGTGTTCTTTATGGGATACCCATTGATAAAGGTGGTAACCACATGGATTCTCGGGTTAGCATATTTTTCAGTAGCAAATCCAGTGGACATTAAAATTGCAAGCTTTCCACCTACTTGAATTATGGAGGGTTCTTTCTTTTGTCTTCCTGGTTTCTTGGTACATAGTTCCTTCACTATTTTGGCATATATTAGGATATCCTTGATTTCTTGCAGTAATGGATCTTAATGCACATATTTCTTAGTTCAAACACAAGATCGAACTCGGGTTGTTTTGTTTTTATTTCCATTTCCAACCTCTCTGGAAAAAGAGCCTGGATCGTATGGGATGAGGCAGATTCTTGTGGCCTAGATTATTTTGTTGGTTCAGGTGTGGTTTCATATTCAGGTATTTATGGGCTATTTTCCTCTACAATCTATTCAATTATTTTAGGTCGATTCACCACTTTTCCTGATCTAAGTTTAATTTCCTGCAGCGGCACATAGAACTCTTCAGCTCAGGAACAAAAAATTCCTGTAGTGGCACAAGGAATTCCTACAGCATAGGAACAGAAATTTCCTGTAGCAGCTGCAGTGCAATACAATAGGTATGAAAAGTTGGATAAGTTACCAATCCAATATTGTGAGCGGTTTGGATGGTTTTATTGTTGGGGTTAGACACTAGCTGAGCAGGTGTTGAGCAGTGGAAAAGGTATGAATTCACTATGTGTTTTCTCATTCTTTTACTTTAAACATAATTATTTTTACCTTAGAAAGATGATTTATTACAAGAATTATGGTAGAATTGTGAAGATTTATGTTTATTGTAAAATATGACTAAGAATTGATTTTTATTGCTAAAAACAGGAATTAGGTGAAGTGAACAGCTATATCAGAGGCGAGGCTAAGGTAAATGCAACTGTTGTTCCTCTAGCATTGGAACAAATCCTGCCAAAGACAAGGAAATCCTAACGCATCGCTAATAAAAGGCAGGGGACAGCTCGGCTTCGGTCAAAGTAAATCAAGTGACAACTAAAAGAAAGGAAGTGAATCCCTCAGGATCCTTCGATCCTGAGGGATTGTTGTTCAAACCTCATCTCATTCCTTGTCTTGTCCATCAAAGTTTGTTATATAAGGCAACGCCTTTAGTGATTGTGGGAGAGATCTTTTGATTCACAACATCTCTTTTGTAATATTACGTTTTATTGACTCTCAGCTTTAGAGAGTGATCTCTGTAATACTTTTATGCTCGATTAATATAAAGGTGCATTTCATTTCATCCTTCAAGTTCTGAAGTAACCCAACAGTGTTTCACTAGTGCTAAGGGCCCGACCCTGGTGGAATTACTCTGCTGTTTGTATTTCTATCCTTTACTTACTGTTGTGTGATAGTTGCATTTAGATTCATTACGATTACAAAGTTATTTGATTACTGTTGAACAGAGTTCTGGTTTGCTGTGTGCGTTAATGAATTGCACTGCTATTATATCTTAGCAAGGATCGTATTTACTGTCTTATTCATCTTGCTATCTTTTATAAATCTTTGCTATTATATACTTAATTCTGGTTGTCGTTCCATTGGTTTATGGTTCATTCTTATTGACTACTTCATAGTGTTGGCTATCGACAGGGTTGGAGTTTAAGAAGATTTGTTACTTGATTGCGTTAAGTTTATATTTGTTGGTCCATTATTGTTTGTTGTTCAATTACTATTTGTTGTTCATTTCTAATTCGTAGGTTCAGATTAGCAGAGAGATTTTTTACAGTTGCTGTGTACACATAGGAATTTCAAATTGTTGTTCCTTTCCTTGTTATTAGAAGAAGTTCTTCCTAGTTATTTTCATCAAAAAGTAGTTCAAGTTTGATTTCATTTTGATTGCTTAAAGCATAGGACCATCAACTGTATAGGACATTGGTTACTGCTTCCAAGTTCCCAGATTGATTGCCTTGTCTCAGTTGTGATTTCAGTTGCATCTATTTCTAAGGGAATGAGTTATTGCTACTGCATCCCTAATTGATGTTTTGTAGAGTGAGTAGTTAAGATTTCAGAGTATTTCCATTCATGTTACTGTAATTGGATTTCTTTACAAGCATCTGTTTACTCTTGTATCTAGAATACTATACTACATCTTTCATAGCATTACTCTTAGCTAATTGCAGTCTCAAATAGAGTACACTCTTGAAATAAAATTTCGCTCCCGGATTGATAATTAATGAGAGATAATTAGGTGTTTAAAAGAAACCTTTTATGCCTCAACATTTTGGCACCGTTTCCGGGGAGAGTGTATGCCATTTCAAAGGAGTGATGCACAATTGATTTTCTTCTGCTCGCGAAGAATTGGGTATTAAAGACGGAAGGTAAGAACCTGCACACCGGGCAAGGAACATAATTTATCACAGCCCGCTTCACAGTAGAATTAGGTAAGCTTCTTTCTTTAGGTAGGAATGAAGGCTTGTTTTCTTGAATTAATAAACAAGCTAAGAAAAAAAAAATTCCTCCTAAACCTGAAAAACCTAAGGGACTGGTGATCCTTGGGCGAACAACTTTTATTGATGAAATCTTTAAAAATAATGAATCTCAGCCATCAGTATGACCTAGAAAAGTTATCTCTAGACAACTTGCTAGTTCCCTTTAGGCCACAGAGTCACCATCTGAAGCCTTTGCTGAGATACATAGTCAAACAGTGGGAATTCAGCAAGATTTGCAAGAAATTGAGAATCCCTGCCTAATTTCTCCACAGGAAGGGAACTCCAGTAATCTCTGTGAAGCAGAAGGGGAAACAGGAGAAGAAGAAGAACAAAAATATCCTCTTGAAATAGTCCAAACAGCAAGCAGTCCAGATAAGGGAAGTGCTGTTAAACTCGTTCAAAACCAAGGTCCTGAATCACCTCAAACAGTAGGCCAACAAGGAATACTTATTGTTCCAGACTAGGGAAGTGTTGTCAAGGCCATTCCTACTCCTTCTAGTAAGCCTAGGAATTCCCTTGAGATCCCAGAAGGATATTGGCACATCTTTGACCAAATGGCCCAAAACCAAAACCAAAACCAGCAAACCCCCCAACAAACCTCTACACTGCAATATCCTATAGTAGATACTGTAGTTAATGCACCTATGAAAGCCATTCCCCTTCAACATATTCCCACATTTCATGGCCTAACATCAGAAGATCCAGATGCATTTCTATTCGAATTCGAGGTGTTATGCAGGGGATATGACTATACCATTGATCCCCAAAAATTAAAACTATTTCCTTGCACATTAAAAGGAGCAGCCTTACGATGGTTTATGGGGTTAGGTGAAGGTGTCATAACTGATTGGGATCAGATGAAAGTTTCGTTTTTAAAGAAATATCAAGATTATTGCAGGTCTTGGGAACTAAAAGACGAAATATTCCAAATGATAGAAAAACCAAATGAAACCCTGGAAGAATATGTGGAACGGTTTCAATACAATCTTCAGAGATATGCTTATGCATCCTTACCCTTACCTGATAATGTGCTGAAAACTACATTAACTAGAGGAATGAAAGATCAATGGGTTGAAACATTGAATATTATGGGAAAAGGTGATATATATCAGGAAAGCTATGCTAACATCATTGATTTGTGTATCAGGAGTTCGAGGGGCAACACAAGGTTAAAATCAACAGAACGTGACATGATTACAAGGGACAATAAGACCTCCAATGAAGGTGTAGCTCATGCAGAGATTGGAAACCTGCTGGAAGATTCTAAAACATATATAATAGGGACTCTAGCAATGCAGCTCGACATTATGCAAGCCAAACAAAAGCAAGCAGAAGCAGAGAAAAATTTGGCAGTATTATGTCCTAGATGTAGGAAGAAACACAGCCACAAAGAGTGCCTGCTGGATGTAATCAAAGTTTGCACCATTTGCATGAGAGATCACCCCACAGAAGGATGTCCCTCGCTTCCTGGCCTAAAAGCAGTCTATAAGGAGGCAGAAGAAGAATCAGAAGTGGTATGCTTACTTAATCAACGCCGACAATGGCAGCCACGACAATCAGGTATGCCAACTGATCCATTTTCTTCTTTTCAGCCTCCTCAATACAATGCTCAAAAATATAATGGAATGTGGAAAAATCAACCACCATTCCCTAATTGGTCACAACAGCCATTCCCTACATCATTATGGGCAAATCAAACAAATCAAACTAATTGGCCAAATTTTCCTTTCTGCCCACCGTTTTGGCAAAACAATGCTTATTCAACACAATGGTCCCCCTCTACTTCGCAGAGTTAGGCCTAGCAATCAAACTGGAAAAGACCTACAAATAATCCAGCTAGAACAATTCCCCTCTCTCAACCTACACTACCAGCTCCCTATACAAACCCCCAGACCAACTTAAGACCACAACTCCCAGCCCAGCCCAACCTAAACCCAAACAATAGGCCAGTTCAGTTTTTCCAAATAATGGAACTACTAGAATTAGAAACTAAACTAAGGGAGTGTAATGACCTTCAATTAAGGTCTGGGCATATAGTAGAAACAGAGAGAAACAAAAATGTTCATATTGAAGATCCGTTACCTGTAGAACAAACATTACAAAAAGAGAAGGTGGTTCAATAACAAAATCAACAACAAGCAACAACCTCTTCTTCACCATTCCCAGAACGATTAATCATACCGCGCCCATTAGAACATCTTGATTTTGATCTTCTGGGAGAATTAAAAAATTTGTGTATAAAAATCCCTCTCCTCCAAGCTATCCAATACATCCTTATTTATGCAAAAACCATTAAGGAACTGTGTATAAAGAATCGAAAGAGGAGAACAACCACCAACCCAAATGTCCAAATAGTCGGTACTCTATCTGACTTATTATCAGGAATGGAAACACCTATAAAATATGAAGACCCAGGAAATCCTATAGTGACGGTGCAAATCAATGGGCAATTTTTCCCAAATGCCTTAGTTGATTTGGGAGCTGCAATCAATATCTTAACAACCACCACCTGTCAAAAACTTGGCAATACATCACTGGAACCAACAGCAACCTTATTAGAGTTGGCTGACCTATCGGTAGTCAAGCCAAAAGGTACACTACAAGAAGTAATGGTATCTGTAGATTCCTGGGAATACCCTGACGAATTCTTGGTTATCAACCCAAAGAACCAGCTAGATGGACACCCATTAATCCTAGGTAGACCTTGGTTGGCAACTGCCGATGCCTATATTGGATGCCGACAAGGCAACATGACAATAACAAGGGGAAACTATGTCAAGAATTTAGCTTTATATCCCCCAGCTCAAACAAGCCTATCAATAATCAAAACAAGAAAACAACCTGTATCATATCTTATGGAAAATATGAGATCACCTCTAATTGTAGAAGATGCCCTTGATTTTAAAGACGAAACAACAGATGATATCATTAATAGTTTTATTAATAAACCACAAATCAAATCCCATCTACAATGTCACATGATCAAGGCAGCATTTGATAATAAAGAAGAAGAATATCCTCTGAAAGACATCCCTGATCAAGTAATACCCACTACTTCTGTGTACAATAGTAAAATTGTAGAAATTGAGTCGGGAAAAACTCTAAACATTAACAAAAATCTGACTGTTGAACAATAAGATAATTTGGTCCAATTACTATGAAAAAACAAAGCAACCTTTGCATGGGATTACCCAGACATGAAGGGAATTAACCCCTAATTATGCACACACCACATCTATACCGAAAACGATTCGAGACCCATTCACCAACCCCAAAGAAGATTAAACCCTCACCTTAAAGATATTGTGAAAGCTAAATTACAAAAACTATTGGATGTCAATTTCATCTACCCAATATCTGATAGCAAGTGGGTCTCTCCATTAGTAGTGGTACCAAAGAATAACAGGAAGTGGAGAATATGTGTATATTACCGATAACTTAACAAGGAAACCCAGAAATACCACTTTCCCCTTCCTTTCATTGACAGGTATTAGACACATTGGCAGGAAAGAAATTCTTTTCCTTCCTCGATGGCTTCAGTGGGTACAATCAAATCCAGATTGCCCCTAAAGACCAAAACAAAACTAATTTTACCTATCCTTTGGGGACATTTGCCTACCGAGTCTTACCCTTTGGCCTATGCAATGCCCCTGCTACATTTCAAAGGGCCATTCTCAACATATTTTTAGATTTAATAAATCAAGGGCTTGAAGTATATATGGATGAATTCACACCTTACAGAGATGATTTTGAGCCAGCATTAGAAAATTTAGAAAAGGTGTTGCAAAGATGTATTGACACTAGGCTTTGTTTAAGCCATGAAAAGTGTCATATGATGATGACCGAAGGAGTTATCTTAGGACACTATATTTCAGCAACTGGAATTCAGGTGGATCCAGCCAAAATTCAGATAATTTTTTTAATACCCACACACACCACACAAACAGACGTATGTAGCTTTCTTGGATTTTCTGGTTATTATAGGAGATTTATAGAACATTATTCTCGAATAGCTACACCTTTATATGCACTAACAGGAAATGTTGATTTTATTTGGACAGATAAATGTGACAATTCCTTCAACGATTTGAAAAAGCTTGTCTCAATAGCCCCAGTGCTGAGGGTCCCAAATTGGAATTTTCCATTCCAAATTTCATCTGATGCCTCAGACACAGTGATTGGAGTAGTGCTTGGGTAGGAGGAAGATAAAAAACCATATGCAATCTATTATATTAGCAAAAATCTATCTCCTGCTGAACTAAACTATACTGTGACTGAGAAGGAATTCTTAGCTGTAGTACATGCTGTAAATAAGTTTAGAAATTATATAACTGGGTATCCTGTAGTACTATATACTGATCACTCTGCCATTAAATTTTTAGCAAATAAACCTATTACAAATGGAAGAGTGACAAGATGGTTGATTTTATTGCAAGAATTCGACATTACAATTAAATATCGACCTGGAAAAGAGAACCCTGTAGCTGGTTTTCTGTCAAGAATGCCAAAGCCAACAGATACAGAAGCAGTTGAAGACCACTTCCCAGATGAACATTTGTTCGTTGTTACTGTTAGAACCCCATGGTATGTTGATATAGTAAATTATTTGGCAATAGGTAAATTATCTAAACATCTAACCCTGAATGAACGAAAGCAGATAATACAGCGTAGTGCTTGATTCTCTTGGATTGGGGGCTACCTGTTTCATATAGGGTCAGATATGCAAATTAGGAGATGCGTCCGGGAGGATGAGGTATTTGATATTTTTAAAGCATGCCATGACAGGCCATGTGGTGGACATTTTTCATATCGTAGAACTGCCCATAAGGTTTTACGGATAGGCTATTATTGGCCTACCATTTTTAAAGATGCCAAAAAATTTGTGCAGGCTTGTGATAGCTACCAAAGGGCAGGTCACCCTGGGCAGTCTGAAAAAATACCTTTGAACCCTCAACTAGTAATTGAACCATTTGACCATTGGGCGATCAATTTTGTTGGCCCTATTATCCCCCCATCAAACCAAAAAACATATATCCTAGTTGCAACGGAGTATGTCACTAAATGGGTTGAAGCAGAGACACTTTCAAAAGCTATAGAGGACTCTGTAATACAATTTATTTTCCAAAACTTTGTGTGATATGGCCTCCTGAGGGACATAATCACAGATGGAGGACCGGAGTTTGTAGGTAATAAACTAGCTGAAACATTACAGAATTACCACATTCAGCACAAGATTACAACCCCATACCACCCACAGCAAAACGACCAAGTAGAGAGTGTTGGTGTCTCGTGTTTTGATAGTTTGGAAAATCAAAAGACAAGGCCACATCAGAACCAATCTTTAGAGTTACAAGATCTAGTCCTCCTGCTCTCAGAGAGGGATCTCTCAAAGTTTGTTTGCAAAGGTTTATCTTGTGTGCTTAGAGTATTGGTTTTAGACTAGTTATTAAGTGTAGGTGTTTGTTTTTTTGGTTGGATTGAATTGATATAGCAGAACATCAAAGGTCTAGGAAAGATATATAGGACAGTAAAATATCTATTTCATTGGGCAATGGAGTCAAAAAGAGGTCATAACACACTTATCAAAGGATATGGGATATCAAAGGGAAAATCTAACTTGGCCACGGGATCCTTTTGTTTTTGGAATGGAATGAACATTAATGATTTGGAAAGAGAGTTTTAATTCTCAACAAAGGGAATTTGAAAGCATAATTTGAAACAATAAAGAGTTCTTTGATAGACAGGGCTAACCATAAATTCTACAAATCACACCTTTAAGCGAACAATAATTTCAAAACAACTTTCAAATTAAAATATAAGATTCGGGGAACACCCTATTTCCTCAAAGATTTTATTCTAAAGGACTTTAGAAAACATATAAGATTTACTGATAATCACAGCCATAGAAGAGGGAACACCCAAAAAAAATTTACGATCATAATTATAACGACCTTTAAGCCAACTATTTAAGTGACGACAAAGGGTAAGATCAAAACAGACCTCTCTGATTCACTATAAGCAAAGAACTTCAAAGGGAGACTTCAATAACAGTTTTTAAGTGGCAACAGACAAGCAGGGAGAACCATAAATCATGCTGAAACCAACTGTTCAAACTATTAAGGAAATAAACAAGCATGAAGACTAAAGAGAAAGATTAAAGCCTCTAAAATACTTCAGCAGAAGAAAACATAAAACAGTGAAGGATGAACAGGGCTAAGGTGCTTCCAGGAGTCATTTCTTAGCCTAATACTTTCTATCCTACTGTAGTGAGAAATTATGGAACATAATGAAAACATGGGAAAAACATAAACAGTTCAGAATACTTCACCAACAGCCAAGCTCATGAATCCAATGATAGAGCCTTCTCAAGAAAAAACATGCAACAACATCATCAAGATCTCCAAAACTTCAATTTGTTCTTCAACTTCAAAGGACTATGTATTGATTTCAGAGAGTTTCAGTATTACAGCTTGTGATCAAACAACAACCAACCAACAACTTCTCATCTTCTACAGAAGTATTTATAGAAGGATGAGGAGGTTGGATTTGATAAAAGATCTCTCAAGGCAGTTAATACAGATTCAGGACTTCTTGGCCTTTTGAGGGGCTCGATGAAGAAGTTTACAAGTGGTTCTCTGTATTAACAGTTTTACATTTATGAATTAAGCTCAGTGGGAGCTTTATTTGACTTTGAGGCTCTGTGTAATATGGGAGTAACTCTGCAAATATTTTTTTCATTTAAGTTCCTTGTAGCAGTAATTCCCTAGCTGTGTTGGAGGCAAATATCTGATTTTCTTCAATAACTTCGGCCTCTGTTTTGAAAGGTTTGAGGCAACAGGTGGCTTTTATGGTAGCTGAGGAATCAATTCGCCTCAAATAAGGCGGTGGAGGCCTTTCTGTCTGTTAAACACTTATAATTTTATTTTAATTGTGTTTTAACCCAGGGAATTAGGCTTTTGATATTCATTCTTAGCCGTAATTCCCCAGATCTATCTTTAATCTTCATCTGCTATGCTTGGTCTTCAAACTTATACCCTTTTAACTTTTTTTTCGAATAAAACAGTGTCTTGTCAATGCGCAGGGCCGCACGGGCATTTTTATGTGTTACCAACGCTCATGAAACATTGATAAATCATTGAATAGAGCCCGTGAATGGTTCTTTTTTAATAGCTTGAAGGCGCAGGAAACGTCTTTCCCAACCCTCGACTTTCCTTCATTATACAATGGAAAACCATTAAAACACCTGCAAAACACAAAAACAATTAAGAAATCCTGCATTTTTAGGTTTAGACTGCTTCAGATGGCGGGGAAAGGAGCGTAGCCGTTGGATGAAAGCATCCAATGATTGAGATCGGCGAAAAAGGCAAAAGGAGAGCAGGGAGAAGAAATAAGGCGGGGTGGCTTTGGACCGTCTGATCCAGACACGTGGACGGCCCGAATTAAAACAGGAGGTTGCAATTGGGGGATCTTTCGATGCAATCAATCGCATCGCAAATATTTGCGATGGAAATTTTAAATAAAATCGTAATTTGGAAGGGTTGCGATTGCAATGGATCGTATTGCAAATATTTGCGATGGGCGCTTTAAATAAAATTGGAATTTGGAAGGGTTGCGATTGCGACGGATCGCATCGCAAGTATTTGCGATGGGCGCTTTAAATAAAATTGCAATTTGGAAGGGTTGCGATTGCGATTAGCGCCCGGGTCTATAACCTTTGGTTTTTGCAGAGAAAGCCCGAGATCCGGGGCTCAAAACAAAGGGGCTGATTGCAATCACATTTTTACAATATGGAACTAAATGTAAAAACTTGCGTTCTTGAACAATTTGCGATGTGATAAGCACCTTAACCTGCTAGCAAGTGGTTCCTGCCCTAAAGCGTATGGTGGGGAAGTGGTTAGGACTTAACACAAGGGGGCTCAAGTCCATAGTCAAAATACTTGTATTTTTTATGAATTTTTCATGGTTTTCAATGGATTTTGGAGGTTTCGGAATAGTTAAAAAATGGGTTTATAACTATGGAAAAGTGATCTTCATAAATGGAAGAAGAGGATTTATGAAAACAAGTGATTTTTTATGGAGAAAAAGGGAAAACCAATGAAGGTTAGTTGGAGTGAGAGAAGGGGTAGAATGATGATTTTGCAACAGTTTCTTCTCATGATTTTAGCAGAATTTCTGAGTATAAAATGGCAAAGGTAATGAAGATTTTGGACAGAAGCATGAGGCCTTTCAAGAGTCTTCAAGGGCCAACAATTTTTAGTAAAAAAATTTGTTCCTTGGAGGCTCAACGAGTCTTAGCCACCTTTTTCTATAATCAAATATTACAGGTGGCTAACAGTGGCTCCACTTGGGGATGATGCCTTCT
The DNA here is from genome assembly GCA_034641835.2 of Pinus albicaulis. NCBI lineage: Eukaryota > Viridiplantae > Streptophyta > Pinopsida > Pinales > Pinaceae > Pinus > Pinus albicaulis. The sequence goes on from CM076575.1 coordinate 103,645,799, forward strand.
TGAAGGTATCAAGAACTTCAGACTTGCATTCTCTGGGAGGCTGATCAGTTGCCTCATTCTATTGTTCTCTGGAAGGCTGACCTGTGCCTGATTGGGATGCCCTTCCATTTGCTGGGATGATCTTCTTTAAAAACATATTAGTAGCTATGGAAACAATGGATTTTCATCAATACAAACTTTCTACCTACCCAATCCTACTGATCTAGCATTTTTTCTTCATTAGAGTGCACTTGGATTGGAAAACTCTTTTCACACCATTTTATTCTTTTGAAAGTAGGAAATCTAATCTATTTCTATTCCTTATTTCTCCCTAAAATCAGATTAAACAGTTGAGTTCAGATGCTTCTCTACCTAATCTACTATATGTTGGGATTAAACTGTCCAACATATTTTCATTCTCTAAATTTCTAAAAAATAAATTAAAAAATAGTCAAGTCAAGATTAAGTTGTTTGACTTGCTGTGATCTATGGCAAAAAGACAAGCTGCACATCGACATTTATTTTGCAGAAAAAATAAATAAAAAATGGAAGGCTTAAGATCAGAAATTTGATAACATTTCCTTCCTCTTTTCTACAGCTCTGATTTGACTCTTATTGAGTTGTCTTTCCCTTTTCTCCGGTTCAGATTTTGAGCTGATTAGAACCAGATTTTTACATCTTTTTGACTCAGAAAATAAAACATAGTTGAGTCATCTCTCTTTGGAAACTGAGGTTCAGGTTTTGAACATGTTTGAACCTTTCATTTCTATCCTAAACTATCTATTGATAAGCCAAGATTAAACAGTTTGGACAATCAAATTCACTATCCTATCAGCAGAAAATTTAAAGGATAATTAGTCAAGATTAGGCAGTTTGACTAACTAGAAGTGTGTTTTTCAGTAGTGGCATTTAAGCTTGCACACTTTCAGATTTGTTTCTCTTTTTTGGTATGGGGCTTATACCTTTCTTGTTTTCAAAATCTACCCTCTTTTCTCTTTTTCTTTGTTTTTGTATTTTTATTTTTTCTAACTTTGAATGCAATGGTTCGACTATGATATTTACAATGAAAAAATAAAATTCTTTGAAACTTAAGATTCTTGGCAGAAGTAATGCTTCAGCATCCTGCCATTGACAGGACCTCCATATAGGTCTTCTCCATTCAGTTCTTTCAAAAAAAATGCATTGTGACCCCTCTCAGCATGAATAATATAGGGCCCTTTCCACAAGTTTTCAAATTTTCCATGTTTTCCCCTCTCTTCTTTTCTCGAATCCCACTTAAGAACAAAATTTCCAACTTGGAAATTGTTTGCCTTAGTCCTCTTATCAAATAGCTTCTTCATATTTTCCTGGACTAACTGCGTTCTTTCATATACTTCCTCTCTGTTCTGCTGTAAATGGATTGTTTGGTTGATTCTTCTCTGCATATCATTCTCTTCAATCTGAACTTCTTGAAGGAGCTTCATGAATGGCACTCCCAACGAGGTGGGAAAGACTGCATCCATACCATAGACTAGCTGATAGGGAGACATGTTTATTGATTTCTTTGTAGTTAGCCTATAAGCCCATAAGGCATGAACCAGTTTACTATGCCATGATTTCTGATTTTGTTCCAACAACTTTTTAATGATATTGATGAGGATTTTTTTGGAAGATTCAGCTAATACATTTCCTTGGGGATAGTAAGCAGTGGAATGGCCCAAGGTTATGTGGTATTTATAGCAGAAATCCACCATCTTCTTAGATTTAAAAGCAGCAGCATTGTCTGTTATGATTTTTCTGGGACAACAAAATCTGGATAGGATATTAGTTTCAAGAAACTTGATGATGACAGAGTCATTAGCATTCCTAGAGGGTATAGCTTCTATCCACTTGGTAAAGAAGTCAATGGCTGTGAGGATCCAGTTATGTTGAGCTGAGGAGGATGGGTGAATTTCCCCAATGAAGTCTAAACCCCATTGTTGAAAAGGTGCCTCAACTCTGATAGGATGTAAGGGTAAGGGAAGAAGTTTTCTTTTTCCATCAAATATTTGACACTTATGGCAAGACATGACCAACTTTTGAGTGTCTGGGAAAAGGGTAGGCCAATAGTAACCAGATCTAAGAATTTTGTTCGCGGTGGCCTTCCAGTAGAGGTGTCCTCCACATTCTCCGTCATGCAATTCATGCATGATTTTTCCTGCATCATCTTCAAGTAAACATTTAAGAAAAATTCCAACAACATTTTTCCAATATAATACTCCATCTAAGATACAAAAACTCAAAGCCTTTTGTTTCAAGAATCTAGCTTTAGTTTTAGACAAAGAAGGAGGGGCATTTAGATATAAAAGCACATAAATAATGTCAGCATACCAAGGAGAATTTAGAAATGTTTCTTCAATGAAAGGAGCATCAGATTCTTCTATTTCTTCCAACACATCTACCATATTTATGTCCAGTGCTTGAAAGTTAGACTCAGCCATAAGTTTTGCTAATCCCTGCCCCTTAACTTGTTTGGTGGGCCTGATTTCTAAGTCATATTCAAGAATAGTTGCAATCCATTTTCCCCTTTTACCATCGGGATATTGACTTAGAATGTCCTTGACAACAATATGTGGAACAAAAGAAATTATGTGAAAGTGTAAAATATAGACCCTAAAGTCTTTTAATGCTTTCACTAATGCTAAGGCTTGCTTCTCCATGATGTTATATTTGAGAGGAGCATCTCTCAAGGCCCTACTAAAGAAAGATATTGGTTTTTCTTGCCCCAAATCATTCTTTTGAAGTAAAACTGCAGCTATCGTATGTTCATATGCAAGGGAAAAGATATATAAATCTTTGGTAAAATCCGGACTAATCAGGACTGGTGCTTGAGTAAGAGCTTGTTTGACCAGTTCGAATGATTGTTTAGCTGGTAAAGTCCATTTTACACCTACATCTTTCTTAATCATGTTTGTAATGTTTTTTAATAGCTCAGCAAGATTAGGAATAAACCTTCTCAAGAAATTAATCTTTCCGATGAAAGATTGCAATTATTTGAGGCTCCTTGGATGGTTGATCGGAAATATGCCATCTATCCTTGTAGGGTATATTTTGATTCCCTTTTCCGAAATTATGTGGCCAATAATTTTACCTTCTTAGAGACCAAAGAGTTTTTTCTTGGGATTCAATGACAAGCCAAATTTCCTACATTTCTCAAAAACGTTTCTTAGGTGAATCAAATGTTCTTCATCAATTTTTGAGAAAACAGTTATGTCATCAAGGTAAATGATTATGAAATAGCCAATGTCTTCAGAAAATGCTATGTCCATGGCCCTTTGGAAGGTGGCCTCTGCATTCATTAATCCGAAAGGCATTTTGACATACATAAAGGTGCCCCAAGGTGTGGTAAAAGCAGTTTTGATTTGATCACTTGGGACCCCTAACACCTGGTTGTAACCTGAGAACCCATCTAAGAGGGAAATCCTTTTTGACCCAACTACCTTCTAAAGTATATGATCCATTTTGGGCAATGGGTAGTTTTCCTTTAGCGATGCTCTGTTTAGGTTTCTGAAATCAATACAGAGTCTGATCTCCCCTGTCTTTTTCCTAACATAAACTAAGTTTGATACCCATTGTGAAAAATATAACAGGTACTATAATGCCAACATCATGCATCTTTTCAATTTCAGCTATAACTAAAGGTAATAAAAGTGGGTTTATCCTCTTCAGTTTTTGTTTGAAGGGCCTTTGATTTTCCTTCAAGGGAATCTTGTGCTTAATAATGCTAGTATCGTAAGACTTCAAATCTGTGTATGCCCAAGAAAAAACATCTTTAAACTCTTTAAACAGATCAATGTATCAAGATTTTATGTGAGTTGGAAGAGTGTTGGATAATTTAATCATCTTGGGTTCTGTTAGGGAGCCTATGTTGTGTTCTTCTACATTTGTTTCTACAGGCTCCATTTTTGGTTCTTTGGCTACATCATTAAAGTTGAAAAGGTGTTCCAAAGGTGAGAGACCTCTTGGAATTAACCGTCCTTCCATTCTAAAACTTCCAGGTCTCTTTGGTCCACGTTTTCAATTGACTCTGCTTTAAACATATTATCATAATGACTTATATCAGCAGAGTGTGTTATTTCAGCTTCTGGGATTTCTTCAATATACAAGCAATTTTCTTTATGGTTGGTTTCTGATATTGGTATGCCGAAATCATTTTCTGACTTTAAGAAATCATCTATGTGTTTGTCAGAGTCAAACACCTGCCAGTGATCTTCGTTATCAGGAACAGAAGGTCTGTGTTTTACTTTTACACTGAGTTGTTGATTTATTTCAGGTGTTTGACAATTGTTGGCATTGAAAGCGAGTTCATTTGCTAGATGATTCAATTCTCTTGGAATGAAAATAAGTTCATATTTTTCTAAGGTTTTTAATAGATCAAGGGCAGTGTTTTGATATTCCCTAAGTCTGGGATTTTTAGCTGAGTATTATCCTTTGATTTTTTTTATGATAAGTTCAGAATCTCCTAAGATTGATATCCTCTGGGCTTCTAACTGTTTAAGCAATTGTAGTCCTGGGAGAAGTGCTTCATACTCAGCAATATTGTTGGTGTATGGGAAATCCAATTTGTATGAAAAGCTCTATTTTGTATTTTGAATCCACACACCTGCTCCTGCATTTGTTTTATTACAAGATCCATCAAAATTTATTTTCCAAAGTATGCCGCTCTTATTTTCATTTTCTTGTTGCTGTTGATTGTCAATGTTTTGAATTTGATCGAAGGGAAGATTGGATTTTTGTGGTGAATGGATTGGGTCTATGTTTTCTTTATCTTGTTGGGTAATGTCATCTTCATTATATAAGATAAAGGAATCTAAACTTGATTGAATAGAATAGATTGGAGAATTGTTTGGTCTGTCCATGTTGCTCACCATGTACTTCATGTGAGATTCTCTGTATAGTCTTCTGTTTTGGTTAAAAATGGGAATGGTGGCATAAGACATTTCCATTTCAAGGCTTCCTTGAATTTTGGCTCCCCAAGATCTTGATAAGAGCATTCCATACTTAGGGGGAATGTCAGCTACAACTATATCCATAACTAGACTCTTAGCAGGGATCTGAGCTAGAGTAACACATAAATATTTGATTAAACCCAAACACTTGACTCTGCTTGAGTCAAAGGAATACAAGTCTTTGTATGGTTTAGTAATTTCTAAGCCTAAGCTCTCCATTACCACCTTGGGCATCAGATTGTGTGAAGCTCCCGAATCTAACATGGCATTGTGTAAAATTTTCTCATGTATGTTCAAGCTAACATAGAAGGTAGGGACAGCCCCTTCTTGATATTTTCCTTCAACTTCTGGACCAAACAACAGCTCAGGTTTGTCATCTGTCAAGTTTAAAGTGTCTATATCACTTCCTAAGTTCAAAGCTTTCAAAACTTGGTTTTTGTACACCTCTTGGGTTACTAGTTCAACTAGGGGGATGGTGACTTTTATTTTGGCAATCTCTCCCTCAAGGATGAAAGGAATAATTGACTTGTTTGTATTCATATCTGTTTTTTCAATTGAATTATTTTCAGCAGCTTTGATTTGCTGAACCTTGTTTGGAATGGTAATTGGGATAATTTTATTAGGACCACTAGCTGAAGTTCTAGGGGTACTCTGTTCAACATTTGGCTGGACACCTTTGTCTTTGTTTGAATCTGGCTTTTTAGTTGAAATGTTGGTTTTCTCTGCTGTCTTTTTGGGCTGATTTTCTGCGTTTTTCTTGACAACAGTGCTAGTGTTCTTATCTTTTGAATTATCTATGTTTCCCTTGCTCCTAAGATCATACTGTTTGTGTATCTCCATGATTGTATTTTCAAAACTTAATCTATAGTCATCAGAATCTTCATAAGTTTTTGTATTTTGATCAGAAGAGAAAAAATATTGTTCTTCCTCAGTGAGGAAAACATCATCTCCATTATCTGATCCAATCAAGTTTACATGGGATTCTTCCAATCTTTCCAACTCCCTATCTTCCTCATATTGATCTACATAGTTTTTTTGGAAGGGAGGTCTGATCTGTTGGTCATTTTCGTTCTGTTTGTCTTGATTGTTTTATCTTCTGTAATTTTGATTTCTATTTCGAGGAGTAGTTTGGTTTTGATTTGCTTGTGCTTTCTTAATTATACTCATCTCTTTCATCATTTCTTCCAGCGCCCTCTACATTTTTGAGCTTGAAGCAGAAGGAGTGGACTCTTCTCTAAAAGACACTCTCTTTTCAGTTTTCATTCTTGCTCTCTTCTCCATCAAGTTGACTTCCACAGAAAGAGAACCCTGTTGCATATCTTCCAGAGTTGCAAAATTTCTTTCTCTCAGCTGATAGGTCATGTCAGAGTCAAACCCTTCAGGAAATTTATTTGAAGCTGAGCCCTATGGAAGTTTTAGTTATGGGGAAAGTGCATTATACACACTATTGAACCTAGTGCAGTAAGCTTGCACACTTTCCCCGGTGTTTCTATGGAGGTTTTTGTAGTCAGAAAGGACTTGGAGAGGGTTTTTATTTACTTCCCATTTGTTTAGGAACGTTTGATGGAAACCTTGGAGATCATTAATACTATGGGGGGCTAGACCTTTGAACCATTCTCTTACTTCTCCCCCTAAACTCTGAGCAAATAACCTAGGCTTGACAAAATCATCATCGATTTCATTTCTGTCAAAGTAGTCATTCATTTTATCTACATGTTGTGATGCGGTTGTAGAATTGTTGGCATCATACAATGGAATTTTGGACTGATAGTCCCGTGGAATATTAACTAATGGTACAGGAAGGACTAGGGGAGCATACCATGCTGCCATGATAGGTGGTGGGGGCGGATTTATAACAGGAATAGTGGGCTAAGGTGTAGTGGTCTGAACAGTGGATGAAGGGTGGGCAGAAATGGATGAACCAGGGATAGATTACTCAGCTGACCTTGGATGAGAGACACCTAAATTGAGAAGGAAATGTAAATCAGGTGGTGTGGTTTCTCTATTACCAGGTTGTTCACTTTGTTCTGGGGATGAAAGTAAGGATTCAGAATCTATCTGAATTATATCATCAAGTGACCTAGTTCTAAAAGGATTTCTTAAGTCGACTTGTGATTGGTATAGGGCTGCGAGATTTTCAGGGACTGAACTAGATCTCAAAGGTGATCTGAAAACAGTTGAAAATTTTATCTTGGAAGACTTCCTAAGTATACTTTCAAGGTTTTCAACTTCTTCCAGTGGGTTTGGGTCAGGGTAGGCTCTAGTATGAATCTTTCTAGGAGCCACTATGCTATGTTTTTCAGACCTGGTTAGAAAGAGAGTTTAACCAAATATGACAATCTTTAAGAGGCTAACTGATCTTTTTAGAAGAAGGAAAATATTTTTAGTCTTAAAACCTTCTAGCTGAGATTGTAAGATGCTATTGAGACTTGGGGTCTTCCCAGTGGAGTCTTAAGGTCTGAATTTAGGATTGTGGAGTCTCCAGGTGGGAATTTTTTAGCTCTTTTGGAGGTAAAAGGTTTTATGGTCCACCACCAAGTTTATTATGAAGCCAAACTGAAATTTTTTGGGTTTTTTTGAGCTATTTTGGTCTTATAGGTTAAGAGAGTGTTCTAAGTTTGATTTAACTCTTAGCTAGGGTGTCAAAACGTACAGAGATTACTATTATGGCTTGGTAACTGAAATCTTCAAGGTTTGACTAGGCTTTATAAGAATCCTAAGAGTTACTTAGTTTTTCACTGATTCAAAAGGTCCTATCATAATTACCATTTACTGGTATTGCTTGAAGAAGGTTACTTATGTTATGCTAGACAGTGAGTGTTTTCCTTCACAGATTTTACTCAGTGTCCCACCGTGATCGCCATTATGTTGGTGTCCCATGTTTTGATAGTTTGGAAAATCAAAAGACAAGGCAACATCAAAACCAATCTTTAGAGTTACAGGATCTAGTCCTCCTACTCTCAGAGAGGGATCTCTCAAAGTTTGTTTGCAAAGGTTTATCTTGTGTGCTTAGAGTATTGGTTTTAGACTAGTTATTAAGTGCAGGTGTTTTTTTGTTTGGTTGGATTGAATTGATACATCAGAACATAAAAGGTTTAGGAAAGATATATAGGAAAGTAAAATATCTATTTCATTGGGCAATGGAGTCAAAAACAGGTCATAACACACTTATCAAAGGATATGGGATATCAAAGGGAAAATCTAACTTGGCCACGGGATCCTTTTTTTTTTGGAATGGAATGAACATTAATGATTTGGAAAGAGAGTTTTGATTCTCAACAAAGGGAATTTGAAAACATAATTTGAAACAGTAAAGATTTCTTTGATAGACAGGGCTAACCATAAATTCTACAAATCACACCTTTAAGCAAACAATGATTTCAAAACAACTTTCAAAGTAAAATCTAAGATTCGGGGAACACCCTATTTCCTCAAAGATTTTATTCTAAAGGATTTTAGAAAACATATAAGATTTACTGATAATCATAGTCATAGAAGAGGGAACACCTAAAAACATCTATGATCATAATTATAACGACCTTTAAGCCAACTGTTCAAGTGAGGACAAAGGGCAAGATCAAAACAAACCTCTCTGATTCACTATAAGCAAAGAACTTCAAAGGGAGACTTCAATAACAGTTTTTAAGTGGCAACAAACAAGTAGGGAGAACCATAAATCATGCTGAAACCAACTGTTCGAACTATTAAGGAAATAAACAAGCATGAAGACTAAAGAGAAATATTAAAGCCTCTAACCCAGGGAATTAGGCTTTTGATAATCATTCTTAGTCGTAATTCCCCAGATCTATATTTAATCTTCATCTGATGTGCTTGGTCTTCAAACTTATACCCTTTTAACTATTTTTTCAAATAAAACAGTGTCTTGTCGATGTGCAGGGCCGCACAGGCATTTTTACGTGTTACCAACGCTCATGAAACATTGATAAATCATTGAATAGAGCCCGTGAATGGTTCTTTTTTAATAACTCGAAGGTGCAGGAAACGTCTTTCCCAACCCTCGGTTTCCTTCATTATTCAATGGAAAACCATTAAAACACTTGCAAAACACAAAAATAATTAAGAAATCCTGCGTTTTTAGGTTTAGACTGCTTCAGATGGCGGGGAAAGGAGTGTAGCCATTGGTTGAAAGCATCCAACGGTGGAAATCGGCGAAAAAGGCAAAAGGAGAGCGACGAGAAGAAATAAGGCGGGGTGGCTTTGGACCGTCCGATCCAGACACGTGGACGGTCCGGATTGAAACAGGAGGTTGCAATTGGGGGATTTTGCGATGTGATCAATCGCATCGCAAATATTTGCGATGGGCATTTTAAATAAAATCGCAATTTGGAAGGGTTGCGATTGCAATGGATCGCATCACAAATATTTGCAATGGGCGCTTTAAATAAAATCGAAATTTGGAAGGGTTGCGATTGCAATGGATCGCATCGCAAGTATTTGCGATCGGCGCTTTAAATAAAATCGCAATTTGGAAGGGTTGCGATTGCGATTAGCGCCCGGGTCTATAACCTTTGGTTTTTGCAGAGAAAGCCCGAGATCCGGGGCTCAAAACAAAGGGGTTGATCGCAATCGCATTTTTACAATATGGAACTAAACGCAAAAACTTGCGTTCTTGAACAATTTGTGATGCGATAAGCGCCTTAACCTGTTATCAAGTGGTTCCATCCCTAAAGCGTATGGTGGGGAAGTGGTTAGGACTTAACCCAAGGGGGCTCAAGTCCATAGTCAAAATACTTGCATTTTTTATGAATTTTTCATGGTTTTCAATGGATTTTGGAGGTTTCGGAATAGTTAAAAAATGGGTTTATAACTATGGAAAAGTGATCTTCATAAATGGAAGAAGAGGATTTATGAAAACAAGGGAGTTTTTATGGAGAAAAAGGGAAAACAAATGAAGGTTAGTTGGAGTAAGAGAAGGGGTAGAATGACGATTTTGCAGCAGTTTCTTCTCATGATTTCAGCAGAATTTCTAAGTATAAAATGGAAAAGGTAATGAAGATTTTGGACAGAGGTAGGAGGCCTTTCAAGAGTCTTCAAGGGCCAAAAATTTTTATTAATAAAATTTTTTCCTTGGAGGCTCAACGAGTCTTAGCCACCTTTTTCTATAATCAAATATTATAGGTGGCTAACAGAGAGCACGAATAAAGTGATCGAATCCATATTGACAAAAATTGTTGCCTCACACAGACGTGACTGGGCCTACAGATTTCCAAAAGCATTGTGGGCATACCGAACAACATGGAGAGCCACTACGGGATATTCACCATATCAATTCGTATTTGGAAAGGAGCCCATATTTCCAATATAGTTTGAAATTCAGACATTAAGAACAACCCAAAAGGTGGGTCTAGATTTAAATGAAGCCTAGAACAAAAGACTACAACAAATTAATGAGTTAGATGAAATTATGCTCTCTGCTCTTCAGCACACTACGTTATTTCAACAACAAAGAGAAAAATGGCACGACACCCTTATCAAAGAAAAGATCTTCCACGAAGGAGACTGGGCACTCCTATATGATTCTAGGTTTCAGGATTTTCCAGGGAAACTCCAGACACGATGGCTCGGACCTTACGAAATACAAAAAGTGCATGATAATGGAACCATTACATTAACCACCTGTTAGACTCCCATACCAATAGGTGTCATTTTTCATGATTGTCTTGATTAAACTATTGAATATGCTCAAACCTTTTTCTTGAGCAAAGGTGTTCCATATTCTTGAAAAACCAAAAAATCAAAAAAATTTAAAAATGTAAAGAGGGTATACCCTAAAAGAAAAATCAAAGGGTAAGAAAAATAAATTGGTCAAGAAAATGAAAGAAATGAACCCCAAGCAAAAAATAGACCAAGGAAAGTGTGCAAATAAAAATGTCACTACTATTTCATTTTTGTAAATAAGTAATTGTGTGCAACTTGTTAAACTTTGCCACAATGTATGAAGAGTCAAACTGTTTAAACTTGACTCATTCATGTTTCAATTTCATGTTGTAGAATAGAGAATAAATATCTGACCAAACAGTTTAATCTTGGCAGATAAGTAGATAGGTAGAGTTAATAAAAGGTGCTCAACAGTTTAATCTGAGTCCTTGGATGTAATAAGGGTAGAATTAGATAGATTTGCATTATAAAAGAAAAGAAGATTGATAAGGGTTTGCCAGTCTAAATGCACCCTAATAAAGAAGAGAAAATGGTAGTGTAAAGTAGATAGGGTAGGTAGATGGTGTTGCAAAGTTTTATGTAATGAATGATGGTGTTAAATGTGTTAATCCTTTACTTTCATCACAAGTACTGAAGCATAAAATACATTGGAAAATTCACAGAAAGCAAAGTCAAAATCATTAACTTCCCACATCACTTTCTCCCTAAGATTTTTACTAATTTCCCCAAAGTGCTAAGGTACTTGGAGATCAAAGGGGCTCAAGGCATTTCCTTGACTTTTGGAGGGACCGGACCCTCGGCCTAATGATCAAAAAGACCTAAGTACTTGAAATTATTTATCATTATGATCATTCACCTTTAATATTTTCCTAAGTAAAGTCCAATTTTACTTAGGAAAATCATGCCATATTTCATAAAATCCCCTCAAAATCACTTGCTATTCTATGTTTAAGTGTTGAAATTGAGATGATGTAATTTACTTCAATAAATCTTCACTTTCCTAGATTTGTAAAGTATTTTGAGTCTACCTTGTCCTTTGTCATATTAACTTTTGATGTATTTATTAAATCCCTAGTAAAAATTCCTTATCCTATAGTACTTAACTCCTTTTATCTAATATCCCAAAAACCCATCTATTAAGATTTTAACCAAAGTATTTATTTCCCCATGCTTTTATAAAAAACCCACATTATGTGCCCTTTGGTTAAAATATATCATTATATAATATTCCCGCCCTTATGATAAGTTAATTATATTGGTTAATTTATCATATAAGAAAAAACATATATGAAAAAACATTAAACATATGGTATATATGTTTGACACAAAAAATAATAAACCCGAAACTTCGGAAGTAATCCCATTTCCCCAGTACCCGATGCTTTAACTCAAGTTAAAAATCCCGTTATTTATTTCATTCTCCAAACTTAACTCGAGTTAAAAAGCCAAAGTCTCGCCGCACCCCGATCATTCATAAAACCAAGGGATTAATTAATCAGTTGAATTAATTAATAACCAGACCTCCAACCAATCAGAAGCCGCCCGGGATATTTAATTAAACCATAACTCTTTTGGGCCCGCACGTTAAATACCCCTCCATCTGCACGTCATATTATCCGTCCGATCGCTCATTCCCAGATCGACGGCCCGCTCCAATTCCGCTAGCCGTCCCTCGTCATAACTTTAACGCTCGGGGGCACGGTGGTTTTGGAATAGTCCTCCGACCACGTGTCCGTTGATCAATGGAATCGCTCCCTCCACGTTTAAAACCACCATTGCCCATAAGCGGTGCTGAAATTACCGCTTACCACCCGACCCCTGCCACATGTCATCTCGTACCTCGATGACATCATTCCTCGATAAAATAAAAATCCCTTTTGACTTTGTAAATAAAACAAATTTCGTGTTTTTTCTGTCATTTTCATTGCTGAAAGCGACTGCGCCTTCCACTGCGAAATTCAAAATTCTCACTGAAAATTACTGTTCTATCCAATTTCGCTCGAGAATTCCGCTAGACCAGTGTTCAAGCATCTTCTTGCCACCATTTGATACCTGTTAAATCCCAGTTTGCCTCCGAAAACAGGTATTTATTCTATTGCGCTCCGAACTTCAAAAAGAAACTCTGTGTTCCTTTTTTTTTCACTGGATTAGTGTTAAAATCTTATCGCTAAGATCATTCCCTGAGCTTTAAAACTGTGAAATTGTTCCCCCAAACCTGCTACTGTGCCAATTCCCTCATTAAAACTGAAATCGCACCTGGTCTGTGAAGAAAACCCAGAAACTGCCATTTTGAATACACAAGAACCAAAATGGAAGCCCCGGTAGCCCTGAAGGTAACTCCGTTGAATGCCCCCCACAGAGAGTTAGAATATTTGCCCTTAGTTGATAAAGACTTCCAAATTAAAGACTTGGTTTTCGATGAAAGCCCCCTTCGAAGTTATTACCGCTGCAGAGACGATTATTCGAAGGGATTGGATGTCATTGGATTGTGGGAATCCAATTTCCCGAGATATCTCATCCCCTCAGTCCTCATTTTCCCAGAAATTATCCACTACTACCATTCTAACTATGATCCAACACAAAGAGCAGTGATGTCCCCTGACCAGAGTGTTATTTTCCCTATCACTCCTCAGGCCATCAATGCAATGCTACATTTTGAACCTGATCAAGAGCTAACTCCCTTGTCTATGGAAGAACTGATTGAAAAGTCTAATCAACTGTCTCCAGAAAAATTAAAATGCATTTGCGAGACTTTTATGTTGCCTGAACATCAACCTAAGAGGCCACCTCCATATGGTTTTGCTTACTTTAACAAGTTGGGCAGACTCATCCTCAATATGATATCCTTTGTTATGGGTTTCAATACAAGTGAATATGTTGATGAAATAACCTTGGTATTGCTGTCTATCTTTACTCCTGGGCAACCTCCTGCAGTAAAATATGATTTTGCATCCTTCATTTCCAATAAAATCCATGACCAGTTTATGAGGCTAGATAATGAGAAAGTGTTCAAATATTCCTCAGTTATTTACCATCTCCTCATCTATTATCAATCTGAGAATTTCCCCTTCCCTGTTAAAAAGCTTGATGCCAAGGGAAACCCTAGATCAGTTATTTTTTGGTCTGCCATAACTCATTCTTCTTATGATTCTCCCTATTCTTATGCTGAGTTTATCGATCTTTTTGTATATCCTGCAACTACCTTGTTGACAGGAATTCCCCCTCCAAGGCTCAGTAATGAGATTAAGAAGACTTTGCAGCTTTCAAGAACATATAAAGTTGGGGACTGGTATTTATACCAAAATCATTCAGTCATCAGAATATATGGATGTGAAGTGCATCCATTCAAGTTGCCAAAATATGTGCCCATGAGACTTTTTGCGTTGGAATATTTCAGGCAAATGAATAATTCTGATATGATTCATTTTTGTAGTGTGAAAAAAAAATCCCAACTCAGGATTAAAATTCAATTAGGTCCTTTCATCTGCAACTCTAGGGAGGCCGAGCGAGAAGCAAAAGATATACTACAAAACCATTGCAAGTTCCAAAGGAGTTTCCATTGGGTTCCTTATGACCCATTTGGTTTCATCTATGATAAAAGAATGAAGAACAAATCTTCCCCATATATTCACCACAAGATTCCTGATATAGAACAATATGCTAACCAAGATGAATGGGTGGAAGGAACACTAGTTGAGCAAGATAATGAAGAAGACAATAGAAACAACATTATGAAAAATCTTGAGAAAGAGTTTGACCTAGAATCTTTTGGTCAAGTGCAGGTACCTCACATTGGCACCTCTTCAGCAGGAAATCTCCAACAGGGGTTACAGGAAGAGATTCTATCAATTGCAGTAGAGTCTAAAGGTAAAGGGAAAGAACCTGAAATACAAGTCATTGAAACTTTTGTCATGGCAGAGAAACCTCAAACCTCCAAGGCACCAGATCAGACACAGGTTTCTCCTACTCAAGTAAATCATCCTGAAATTTCAGAATTACAAACTCCATCTAATATGGAAATAGGTAAGAAAAGACAGGCTCCAGATCCTACTCCTCCCAAAGAGTCCTCAGAGCTACATTAAGCCAAAAAGCAGAAACCCGATCCACTTCTAGATGTGGAAATCATTGATGAAATGTTTGATGATGGAAGAGAAGATACTCAACTAACTGGCACAGTAAGTGAAACACATACAAGCCACAAAGGAAAAGAATTGCAAAAACAGTTAAGTACTGAAGTATCTTCTTTTAAACCACCAAAAACAGATACAGGTGATATAAAAAGAACTTTCATTAATATCAAGGCAAAGAATGATCCATTGAGAATGAAGGTTTATGATCAATATCTGAAAATGGCTCCACATAATCAGGAAAGGTTAATGTCAGCATTTGACATTCAACGAGGCAAAATGATGATGAGTCATTTTAAATCCAAGGTGCCCAAACCCATGATAGCAGCTGATTATATTAGGACCAATTTTGAGGTCCTGGCTAAAGACATTCATCCCTTAGACCAGATAGAGCTGCATAAACAAACTGGGGAAATGGTATATTCCACTCTTACTGATAAGGCCATGGCAGCCCTAAGGCTGCAAGATTCTTTAAATAACACAAGCACCCAATTGCAAATTGAAAAGGCCTCTTCTCAGGCCAAAGATAACAGAATAAAGTCTCTGGAAGACATAATTATTAGTTTGGGTCACAACCCCAAAGATATCAAAAGCATTGAGGCATTAATCAAAAAGAAAGATGATGATATTGCTGCACTAAGAAAGCAGCTGAAATTACCAGCCTCAAGACATCCCCAGACCCAAGAAGTTTTGAAGGAGAATTCACAGGAAGAGATAATGGAGTTGCTCTTAAAAATGACTGAGCAACTGAGTGAAACAGAGAAATAATTGGAACAAGCTTTACAAGAGAAGGAAGCTATCATGCAGGCATCAATCACAGAAGCTACTACAACTACAGGTACTACAACAACAGATCAACAAACAGAATCAGCACAGGTAGACACTTCTGGTTTAAGTTATGATGAATTGGTAAAACAAATGGAAAGTTTAAAACTCAGGGTCACAGAACTTAAAACCACAAAATTGCAGTTAGAAAACTTGGAGCAGAAATATGATATGTCCAAAAGAACTATTGCAGATAATACCAGGGAAATTAAAAGATTGGAAAAATTGGTTAAGGCTTTAGAAAAAGATCTTTCATTAGAAAAGCCTTTGAGAGAAATAAACGAAATTCTTTGGACTAATATAATTGATTCAATAAAAAGTATTTGGACTTTTTTTCAAACAATCTTTGAACAAAATGACTTGATCAAAGTATCTCAGGAAGAAATAGCCAAAACAAGAGATGAATTAAAGAACAGACCTGAGCAAGCCAGTCAACTTATACAGTTTCTGAACACACGGACTAAGCAACAGCTTTCAAAGTTAGGAATTGATGATAGGACAGGCACTATCTTAGAAATAAAAGGAGTTTTTACCAAAAGAACTCTTATGCAGAATTTGGAAAGGAAGTGCTCAGACATACAAGAAGAAATCAATGCTTTTAAAGGGAAATTTCAGGTTTTATTAGACAATGGGTTACCCAGTCCTATGCTAGCAGGTGACAAGATAATGGACTTGGAAACCTATGTTACTAAAATAGACATACATGCTCATAACACAACTTTTATTTCTATCAATGCATCACAAGCAACATTGCCAACAGGGAGGAATCTCTATGATAGATTGAAGAATTTGTTTCATCTGGAGCATGAAATAAAGTATTTGTTCCCTAGTTAGCCCACTTTTTACAGATACACAGAGGCCGATGAGACATTAAGAAAACTTAAAAGAACTGTAATCGCAGAAGATCAATGGTGGGACGACTTATTGGAAATTTTGTAAAATTTATCTTCAGACAGAAAATTTGATCTTTTTACCATTATGTAAAGGATAAATAATGAGCACAGATTAAAGAGTATCAGTTGAACAGGTTAAAGAGTATCCGTAGAAATAAAGAGTATCAGACAAGCAAAGGAATTACTCAAAGGGACAACATCAAGCCCTATTATAGCACCTGCCTCCAGCACATCCACAAAGGAAGGAAACAGCACATCAGCAGTTACTTGTTATTCTGTCTACGAGACCATTTGTCTCATTTTTATTGTAAATTACTCATTAGTCACCCTAGATTATTGGCTAGGTTAGTGTGAGATATTTTCAATCATTTTTTGTATAAATAAACCCTCAAAGAGAGTGTTGAGGGGGGATTCTATTATTTGGCTGTGACATTGAAGTTTTTGGAATAAAAAGTGTTTTGGAGAAATTTATTTGTGGCTTACTGGATGACAATTTGAAGCTCAGGACTTTTTGCAGGATTCATGTGTCGAACTGCAGTTCAATAAGTCTTTCTACCCTATGTCTTAAGTTTTATATCCGTTTATAATATCATTGTGTCCATGCCTGAATAGTTAACATAAAGGATTGAATCAGAATTTACTTAATTGTACTCTGATTTGAGATGTGATTATTCTTAATGTTTTCCTCTAAATTGGTTATAAGCACGAATTCTTAAATGCTCTTGCTTTGCTAATTTAAACATTCCTGATTACTATAATAAAGAATTCTTCATTGCTCTTTGTTTGTAGTCATTTCATTTCTTTCTTTTGAACATGGTGAAAGATTCTTAGCTGCCTTTCATCCCTTCAAAATCATCCCATCCAGTTTAAATTTTAAGGATTGTTCTCTGTCTGGCTATCTTGCCCTGCAAAACCATCTTGTGTGTAGAATAGAAATCCAGTAAAGCTATCCTTTGACTCCATAGCCCAATGGACTGAAAATCTTCAACCTTGCCCCTAGTTTGCGAATTCCACCATTTTCAAAAAAACTCTTGGATCTATAACTAGCCTAAAACCTTCTAAGAACAAAGATAAATCATAAAGAGAGAGCCCTCTCTGGGTGCAGATTGGCTAGATTCTGCATCTGAAGGTTGGTTTGTGGTTACCTCGGGTATACTTTCCTTTTCCACAACTTCAAGGAAAACCTGAGTGATAACACCACCATTGATGGATCTAGACATTCCTTCAAATTAAACGGTCATCAAGTACGATTGAATCATAAACCGCTTACTCGAGAATCCTTCTACCAACAATTACGGGAAGATTCTACCATGAAAATTCTGGCTGAAAGGGATAACTCCTCCTCGGCACCCATTCATTAAATCATTTCTTTTTTTTAAATTTGTACATAAATATTGTTCATTTATTTTGTTTGTTTGTTTTATGGAATTCTGTTTTTTAAATTCTGTTTATTTCGCTTATTTTGAGTTTTGCTGTTCCTTTCTAAAGGAACAACATTTTTGTTGTTCCTTTCGAAAGGAAAAGTAGCTTTGCTGAGAGTTTTTTCGATGTTCCTTTTGAAAGGAATAGCAGTTGTGTTGCTTATTTTCGCTGTTTCACAGATTTTTTTGTTGTTCCTTTCAAAAGGAACAACAGTTTTGCAGATTCTTTTTGTTGTTCCTATCGAAAGGAACAACATTTCTCCAGATTGTTTATGTTGTTCCTTTCTAAGGGAACAACACCTTTTGAGTAGATTATTTTTTGTTTTACACCAACATTTTGATGATTTCTAATGACTCTTCTAAAGGAAAACATACTATTTACACAAAATCATACAAATTAAAGCTTACTGGAATCAGAAAATCAAAAGAAATCATCATTTCTAAGAAAATTGTTTGGTAATGATAAGAAAAAGGAAAAAGGGACATAATCAATAACATGACTTTGTTGTCTTACTATCACTAGAATTAATATGATCGGTTATCCTTATCATGTTGGTTCTTCCCCAATTTTTATAACTTTCTTTGATTTTTACTCATGGAGTAGGAATAAGGGCATACTCTTTTCTATTGAGATTTTTAGACTTATTTCACCATCCCTACTCTTAAGGAGTGCCGAGCCATCCTTTATATATAAGTAGGAAAGTGCTATATGAAAAAGAAAAAAATGTTTATACTAATAATTTTATGATATGGCAGATGGAGGATAGGGGGTCTCATCAAGAGCCAGCCTACCATGATCATAAGGAAGCAAGTGAAGTGGCATTCCCATCATGGCCACCACACCAGGGATATGGTCCAATGGAAAATTGAAGGAAAAAAATTAAGAAGTCCTTGGAATAGGAGGTCTCATCACGAGCCGGCCTGCCCACTTTTCACTTCTTCCCGGTGAATGGCATTGTGATTCATCTGGTCCCCAAGCCAGCACAATGGCCTCCGTTATGACATTTAACAAGCACTTCCTCGGCATAAATAAAGGACAATGGTTCCAAGGGTGAGAAACAAACTTTTTCAAGGTTATGGACACCTGTGGGTAACAAAGCTCTGCTGATGGTATTGGAGTCACATTTGTACACATCAATAGTAATATTAAACCCTTTTTCCTATATCTCTATCTAAATATCAAATCAAAGTATGAATCCTCAACCCTTGAATTCGAACCTATTATACATGAAAATCGTAATAAATCGATCACATTAGTTTGAGTGGGTAATAAACGCATTTGTACTTATGTTCATCTTAGCTGTCCCTTCTCCTTATCTTTAAATCATTACAAACGTTTCTATATCTATTTACGATTTATCACACGCATCGATTTCAGTAAATGCCATAATTTGATTGATTGTATCATAAGTATGCCTGCTTTTTCCTGCTGTACAACTGTTGTGCAGTACTTTCCTCTCTTAATTGACGGTCGAGGATGACCTATCATCCTCCAGGGGGGCGCGGATGTCTCTTAATCACTGGATATAGATCAAATCCCTATATTTTTTTACCTGCATGCGAATCAAATCCCTACATTCTAGGGAATAACAAAAAATTAACGATATTATTCCAGTTCACCGTGCTGTGCTGTTCCATTACATCACTGTGTGTTTGGAAAGAAGTAACAGTGTGCAGAGAAGATGGTAGGACGACCAATTCATAGTGAGCCACAAGTGCTAGTTGTTTCTGATGCTGCACGAGAGATTCTGGAAAAATTGGGATGGATTACATATTTCACGAGGCTGAAACAACCCCATGAAACAGTGGCTACCGAGTTTTTATAGAATTTGCAGGAAGGATACTCCATGGTTGGAGGAAGACAGATAGCCATAACAGATGAAATAATTGTAGAGGTGTCTGGTCTACCAGCGCAAGGAACCATATGGACTCAGAAAAAGGTCAGGCTTCAAGAAGCCTTGAATATTTTCTAGGATGACGGACATACATTGGTCGTCAAAGGCAAAGGAGTTCAGCCGGAATCATTGGGAGAACCATGGACAGAATTGGCCAAGATAGTGCAGGCCTATATAACATGCGATGGAAGGAAAGGCGTGGTAATACCTCACCACCTTAAGTTATTGGCAGTATTAAAGCAGAAATGTACTGTAAAGTTTCCTGCATTTTTAAATTCCTTACTGCATGATGTTGCCCGTAATATAAGAAAAGATCGGCATGCAGACATGGTGGTAAGCCACCATTTCCTAATCAGATTAATAGTGAGTCATAGTCTTGCCCAACAACAGACTAGTTGGGAAGAATTGATATTTTCGATTGACGGAGGATTAGCCTTACCTGCCCCAAAACGAAAGAGAATGGCTAGCTTGGTAGCTGAGCCATCAAATCGTAGATAGTCCTCCCGTTCAAAAAGAAGTAGGGGAATGATAGAGGGCCTTCCGGGTATCAGTAGCCAGCCCTCGGAATTTCCTAGCTCAGAGGATGAATAGCCTCCACAATTGGAAGGAGGGAGTCCTCGTACTGATGAGGAAGAAGAAATGAGCCAACACACCAGTGGTGAGAAACAAACTAGTGTAGAAGAAGGAAACAATGAAGAAGAGGAAATTGAGGGAGAAATTCGCTACTCTGATGAGGAAGAAGTTAGCTACCATACCTATGAGGAGGACGAAGATAATCGCAGCAGTGAAAGAGAAGGAATAGAGCCTCCCGAAAACACTACTTCAAATTCACCACGAAGCCCTTTACAAGAAGACCAACTGGCCCAAATTCTGGCCAATATGAGTGACTATGTGTAGTCTCATAGCCCTCTGGACCTTAATATTGATATCAACCAATTGCAGGAGCACTCTACTGTCAACAAAGAAACGGCTGAAGAAATTCCAGATGAAACAACAAACCCTAACGAAATGATAGAATCAGCTGGGGTTGCTTCCCCTGAGAAGCATGAGCAAGAAAAGGAGAAAATTGAAGCAGTATCCCAACTTGAAAATTATCAGGGGATTGCAGAGTCAATTGAGGGTATAAATCCTGTAGAATTCAGCCAAGGGCATATGAACATTGAGGAAGAACCCCAAGAAGAAAATAGAGAAGTGAGCCCAACTGAAGGCACGGCTGATGAGGACCAAAACCCCGTGGAGCAAGTAGGTCCAGAAAAAGGAACAACCATTCCATTAAGAAAAAGGAAGAAAGTGACTGAGATTGAAAAAATTTGGAGGGAGCGAATGAAGCTTTAGAGACTCGTGGAAAAACTCAGGCAAACCATTAGGTTCTTAGAATGAAACAAATGCCCAAGCGAACCCCAAATAGAAAAAGCATAATCACCAAGAGAGCTTCGAAAAAGAGGAAAGTGACCACTAAAATGAACCCCCAAGTTGCAGAAACTATGGCTGAGCCTAATCATGGAGATATGGAACAGCAGGCATCTGTTCTAGAAGAAGTTGTTCCAGAAGGACCCACTTCAAGTGAAAATATGCAAGCTAGTAGTCAGAATACTTTTAGTGACCCTACATTAGCCAGACTCCAAGAGGAGTTGGCACAGGCTCGACTGGAAAGGGAAAAATTGGAAGAAGACACTGTCCCTAGAAGGAAATATCAGGAATTGCAACAGAAGATGAAGATCATCCATGAAGCAGAGGTTGAATCCCAAGAGAAGTATCGAAAGGCAGAGGAGAAGGCTAAAAAGGTAATGAATCAATTAAAATTATCCCAGAATAGAAGGGACACTCTCTGCTCATTGTACACCGATGTCTTAGCTTGTAGATGCCCTGCCAAGAATTATGCTTTATTTTTATTAGAAAGATATTTACAGCTAAAGATTAAGGCAGTTAGGGTAGGAAAATCTATAGAGCTAAAAACTATAGATGATTTTGTAACATGCTGCAAACTATTGGAAATACTGAGAGGGGGGGGGGGTGAATTAGTATTCCTTTCAATTAGAGCATTAGTTAATCTTCAATTATTATCAGTGTTTGTACAATGATAGCAGTAAACAAGAGGAACACAAATGTACATAGTTTTTAAGGTGGAAACCCACTCCGGGACAAAAACCAACTAATGCTTTTCTAATAATTCTTTAATATTCAACTCCAATTGAAAATAAAGCTCCAAATTCCTAGAATCTAGAAAAGCATTATTCTCTAGCTCCCACTGGATGGATGCTCCAATGCCCGAGATTCTTCAATAGTCAACTAAATGGATGCCCCAACACCCAATGAGCTACAACTCACCCTAGCACCACCCTACCACCCTATAGAAGAATAAAAGAAGAATGGACTCTCGTACCATAGAAAATGGTCCACTTTACAATGATATAGAATGATGTAGAAGAAGAAGATATACTAGACCATAACCCCAACTTTGACACAACCACTGCCTCTTCAACCCTTGGCAGATAGACACTAGTACAATTTGTACAATAATTTATTTACAATGACTAAGTACAATGATACCTTTACAATGATTGTATGCAGTGCTGCCCACTTGAAGACTTCATATGATGAAATTCTTATTGCTGTTATGCACCTTGGTTTCTTCTCTTGTCATGCTACCCTCTGCTACACCTTGCTTTTCTTTTCTGTCGTAGAAAATATGGTCCTTTGCAACCCTTGACAACACATGATCTAGATTTTTCTTGCCTTCTACTAGCTTGATATTGAATCTGTTGTATCTCTGTCACTTTAGATCCTCAATATCTGATTTTCAGTCTTGTATTATTCCTCTGAGACATCTTTCCAATGCCATAGGTCTGACCCAATTTGGATTCTTTAAGAGAGATTTATACCTAATCTCTCACAATGCCCTAATTATGGACTATTTCAGAAGAGCGCACTTGTACGGCGTGCCACGTGTCACTGTTTCTTCATTTGTTTCTGAAATTTATAAAGAGAAAATTAAAGACTGTTCACTATCCTCTGCTTTTTACAAAATTCCAATTCGATACTTAGAGAGAGAGTTATGATGATTTTACCAAGGTCACTTCTTTGAGATGAAATTTAGGAGCCTGCAAAAACCCTTACTTCCACAGATCATATCTCCAAAAATATTGCTCAACTTGATCTGAAATTTTTACTACAACTTCCTAAGGATTTTTTATTCGCCTCATAAAAATTTCCGCTCTTGAGCCTTTGTAGAAAAAAATTTAGAGCGAAAATTCCACAATGACCTATTTTATATGGCCAAATCCCATTCATAAGGAGGAAATGAAGATCACAATTTATATGAATGCTTAAGTTGAGAGGGGCTTCAACAAGTGAACGTGGGAGGGATCTTAGGAGCTTAAAAAAATAATAATTATGACTTTTCAATGGCCCATGCCCCAACCCCATGGGGTTTTAGCCCACTAACTGGGGTTACAAACTTCAAACACGAATATCTCTCAAACCGTGAAGAATTACATGGTGTGCCATATATCAACGGAAACATCTCGACAAGTAGAAACCATAAAAAGAATTATTGACCCAGAATACATTAATTTGGTAGGTCAAAATTCCCATGCAATATTGGGTTAGCCCCTGGTGCTGCTTGGGTTGGCATCAATGACAACCGCTGAACAACAATCCCCCCCTTTGGCATTGATGGAAACACAAGTACTCCCCCTGCGATCATGACACCTCTTCCTACAACATTCTCTCCCCCTTTGACATCAATGGCAAAGGGTAACTTCCCCTGAAACACAACCATCCTGTGGACCTGTACACACTTCCACTCCCGCTGACACACAATCATCCTGCAGACCTGTACACATTTCCACTCCCCCTTTATATTATTGAAAAGGGAAAATCTAATGAGAACTTGGGAGAATCCCAAGATTTTGATGAAGATATTCAAATGCTTCATGAGGTAAAGGTTTAGTGAAGATATCAGAAATTTGTTATTTTGTACAAACATACTCAAGTTTGATATTCTTTTCAGCGACTTGTTCTCTAACAAAATGATATTTGATTGGAATGTGTTTTTTTTTTGAATGCATGACAGGATTCTTGGAGATGCTGATGGCACTAGTGTTGTCAGCGTAATATGGGAATAGGCTCACTGAATTATACTTGAAGATCTTGCAAAGTTTGTTTCATCCAAAGGACTTGAGTACAACATGATGCTGCTACAATTTATTCTACTTCCGCCGTAGATAACGAGATTGAGGTTTGCTTTTTGCTCAACCATGATACAAGACAACCACCTAGATAGAATGCTACTCCACTAGTACTCTTATGATCATCAACGCTTCTTGCCCAATATGCATCTATAAAGGCTTGAATAATGAGATTGTTGCCCTTGGGATACCACAAGCCATATTCTTCTGTGCCCTTTAGATATTGAAGAATTCTTTTGACGGTAATAATATGTGATTCTTTTGGTACTGCTTGGAATTTTGCTACTTGTCCAACTACTTGTATAACATCTGGCCGAGAGGCTGTTACATATAGAAGACTGCCAATCTTAGATTTGTACAACCTCTAATCCACATCCTTAGAAGAGTTTTTTATGCTCAATTTGCAACCTGTTACCATTGGAGTAAGGACGGGTTTGCAATATTCCATTTTGAGGTTATTGAGCATTTCCTTGATGTACTTGGCTTGAAATATAAATATTCATTTCTCTTGCTAAGATTTTTGAAGCCCTAAGAAGTATGTCAGCTCACCAATTAAAGACATCTCGAAATCACTTTACATCTTTGTAGAAAATTTATTACTTAGTCGATCATCGTTGCTACCAAATATTATATCATCCACATATACCTCAACGATTGTTAAATTATCTTTAGCTATTTGTACATAAATATTGCTATCAACAGTACCTTTCTTGAACCCTTGTTGACATAGATATCCATCAAGACAAGCATACCATGCTCTAGGAGACTGATTGAGAGCATATATATCCTTCTTTAAACTGCAAACATAGTCTTCCTTTTTTGAGAGTAGAAAACCTTTAGGTTGTTCGATGTAAAATTCTCCTTCTAATTCTCCATTCAGAAATGCTGACTTAACATCCATTTGGTAGAATTTGATTTTTCTTGAACATTCATAGATGAGAAACATTTGGATGGCTTCCATTCTAGAAACTGGTGCAAATTTTTCATTGAAATCGATTCCTTCCACTTGTGCATAGCCTTTGCAAATCAATCTTGCTTTTTTTCTGGTAACTTGCCCATCTTCATTCAATTTGTTCCTGAACACCCATTTAGTCCCAATGACATTTTTATCTTTGGCCATGAACCAGATCGTGTGCTACTCTTTTCAATTTGATCCAATTCTTCATTCATAGCTGCTACCCAATGTTCATTCTGGCTGGCTTCCTCAAAACTACTAGGCTCAAAGGTTGCTAAAAAAGAAATGTGAGCTTGTTGTGATGAACGAAGCTGTCAACCTTCATTGATGTCACCAATGATTTGATTTGATGGATGTTTCTTTAAAATCCATTCTTTTGTTCTCTTTGGAGGAGCTTCTTGTTGTTATTCTGGTATATCTTGATGATCATTATTTACTTCTTCCTGGTTGATAGTTGCTTCTTGTTCTAAAATTTTCATTGTGTTTTTTTCAACCTCTGTCTCAAGTTTCAAAGATTCTAGATCCTCATCATTATTCGTTAGAACACCATCTTCGTCAAATGTAACATTTATGCTCTCCACTATCTATTTTCGTCCTAGATTATAGAATTTATAGGCCTTTCTTTTGCATGAGTAACCGAAAAAGATACCTTTGTCAACATGTGATTCAAACTTAACCAACTTTTGATCTTCTCTTTTGATATAACATTTGCTTCTGAAGATTCTAAAATATTTTACATTAGCTGGTTTTCCTTTCCATAATTCATATGGGGTCTTGTTGCAATTATTTCTGAGAAGACTTCGGTTGATAATGAATACTGTTGTATCAATTGCTTGAACCCATAATTTTTCATCCAATTTTGACTCCTTCAACATTTTTCTACCCATTTCCTGTATAGTTCTGTTCTTTCTTTCGATAACTCCTTTTTGTTGAGGTTTAGTGCAGTTGAAAATTTTCTTTTTATTCCATTTTCATCATAATATTTCTGAAATAATCTGGAAGTGAATTCTCTGCCATTATCTGATCTTAGAAACTTTATTTTCAAATCAGTTTCATTTTCAACCAAATCCTTGTAGATCTTAAATCACTCAAATGCTTCAGACTTGTTCTTTAGGAAACTGACAGTTGTCATCCTGGTATAGTCATCTATCATTAACATGAAATATAATTCCCATCCAAGCCTTTTGTTCTCATGGGAGCACATAGATCAGTATGTATCGATTCCAATCTATGTGATGCAAAGTATTCTTTTGTTTTAAATTCAACTTTTGTTTTCTTGACGTGCCGATAGGCCTCACATAGTGTGTTGGAAGGTTTTGATATTTTTGGCATTTCTCGTATTACTTCCTTTTTTCTTATCTTGACAAGATCGCGGAAGTTTATGTGACCCATTCGTTTGTGCCATAACCAGCTTTCATCTTCTTTAGCTAGTATAAATGCTTTAGTTGCTTCATCCAGAACATATATATCGTTTGGAGCTCGACTTGCTATAGCCACAATTTTACCATACATGCCTTTCCCGATTTCACATTTTATGGAGTTGAATAGCATTTTGTGTCCTTGATCACACATTTGTCCAACACTGAGAAGATTGTGATTCAGGTTTTCAACCAATAGAACATTCTTGGCTAGAACATCTTTGCCTCCGAGAGTGATGGTACATGATCCTATAACATTTGAAGATCCATTATTTCCAAAGGATATGATTCCATCCTTATTCTCTTTCAGAGATACGAATTTCCTTCTATCTCCAGTCATATACATTGAGTAACCTCTATCAACATACCACACATCTTTCCTTTCTTGAGCCTTGAGAGTGAGAGCACAATTTATAGTCTTCTTCTTCTTCCATGTTCGTTCATTCTGTGGCTTCGAAGATTCTTCTCGAGGATTTTGAACTTTGCAGTCTCTGGCTATGTGTCCAAAGTTCTGACATTTGTAACATTCCAAATTATTTCTTAAATTTTCAAATCTATTGATGTTTTGTTGAGCCCTGGAAGGTTCATATTTGAAGAATCTCTTGGAATTGTATTGGTTCATAGGGTACGTGCGACATTCTACAGCTTTATCACCAAATTTTCCACATGAATAACAATAGCCATGAAACAAATGTTGGTAGATGGATGAAAATATTCGTCGAGGAATCGTCTTCCAAGGATGTGCTTGCAAATCTTGTCCAATGAAGTCTTCATGTATGTCAGATCTCATAGGTTCATTGTATTTTTTTGTAGAAGGTCCTGCTTCTTGTTCTTTGTAACCGAGACCAGTTCTGTCGTTGTAAGATCATTGATTGTTGATGAGTTCTTCCAATGCCCTTGAGTTGTTGGCATAGTTTTGGATATTTTTTCCCTTCTTCACCTCCTTACGCAGCAAGAATACTTCGGCTTCTAATGCTTCCCTTTCTTTCTTGCTTTATTCCAACTTCTTTTGAAGTGACTCTTCAATACATTTGTGTTCTTCAACCCCAATTTTGAGACCTTCAACTTGTTCTTCAAGAGTGTTGGAATGGATCTTCTCAACATTGAGCTCTTTTATAAGCTTGATTGCCTCCTCATAAAATTCTTCTATGGTCAACCCTTCTTCTTCATTGTTTGATACTTCTTGTTTATTATGCTTGGCCATAAACAATACTTTCATTGGCTTCTTCTTTGCTGTCACTTTCTTCATCGGATGATGAGCTATCTTCTTTAGAGAGAAAGTTCCTTTTGGATCCTTTCTTTTTGCCTTTCTTGTTGAATTTCTTAAAGCCTTTCTTTCCTTTTGAGTTTCCATCACTTTTGTTTGGACATTTTGCTACGAAATTCCCAAACTCACCACAACCGAAACATATCAATGGAAGTTTACCTTTGAATTTTCCCGTACCAGGTTTTAGTTTTCTCGTAAAGTAAGCAGATTCTTCATCTGAAAGACCTTCTCCATCATATCCCTTTTCTTCACACTTGTAGGTGCATGTCATTTCAATTGAAGGTTGTTTGTCCTTATTGGTTTACTTAGATGCAACAAACGTAGTTTCTAGATTTGAAGTACCCTTTTCTTCATCAAGTCTCATTTCATATGCTATGAGAACTCCATGTAATTCTTCCTTGCCGAGTTTGTCCAGGTTTGCATTGTATTCTAAGACCGATACCTTTTGGGTTGAATTTCCCTGGTAACGTTCTAAGAATCTTCTGTATAATAGTCTTCTCGTAAACTGGCTCTCCCAATCCTTCCAGAGTATTGGTTATTTCATCAACATATTGAAAGTATGCAGCAATGTTGCAATCTTCTTTCATTCTGAGTTGCTCAAATTTTTCTCTATAGATTTGAAGCTTTGCTTCTTGTCATTTGAGTCACCTGCATATATATTCTCAAGATTGTCCCATACATTTTTGGTGGTTTTACAACCCAACACCTTATGATAAGTAGATTCAATAAGTCCACTGATAATAATATTCTTTGCTTTTACATCATTTACCAAATTCTTCTTACCTTGTTCATCCGCGGTTGATGTAAATCCATTTTGAACAGTGTTCCATACTTCGTAACCTTGTGCCAAGAGATAGAACTCCATTCTTCCTTTCCAAAGTGCATAATTATTTTCATTGAATAGAGGTACACCATTCTTGGTATGCTCCATGACCTCCTTCCAGCTGTTAAACTGTTATTGAAGGAACCAAGCTCTGATACCAACTATTGGAAATACTGAGAGGGGGGGTGAATCAGTATTTCTTTCAATTAGAGCATTAGTTAATCTTCAATTATTATCAGTGTTTGTACAATGATAGCAGCAAACAAGAGGAACACAAATGCACACATTTTTTAAGGTGGAAACTCACTCTGGGACAAAAACCACCTAATGCTTTTCTAATAATTCTTTAATATTCAACTCCAATTGAAAATAAAGCTCCAACTTCCTAGAATCTAGAAAAGCATTCTTCTCCAGCTCCCACTGGATGGACGCTCCAATGCCCGAGATTCTTCAGTATTCAACTGAACGGATGCCCCAACACCCAATGAGCTACGCCTTACCACCCTATAGAAGAATAAAAGAAGAATGGACTCTCGTACCAGAGAAAATGGTCCACTTTACAATGATATAGAATGATGTAGAAGAAGAAGATATACTAGACCATAACCCCAACTTTGACACAACCACTTCCTCTTCAACCCTTGGCAGATAGACACTAGTACAATTTGTACAATAATTTATTTACAATGACTAAGTACAATGATACATTTACAATGATTGTATGTAGTGCTGCCCACTTGAAGACTTCATATGATGAACTTCTTACTGCTGTTATGCACCTTGGTTGCTGCTCTTGTCATGCTACCCTCTTCTGCACCTTGCTTTTCTTTTCTACCATAGAAAGTCTGGTCCTTTGCAATCCTTGACAGCACATGATCTAGCTTTTTCCTTCCTTCTACTAGCTTGATATTGAATCTGGAGTATCTCTGTCATTTCAGATCCTCAATATCTGATTTTTACTCTTGTAGTAGTCCTCTGAGTCATATTTCCAATGCCACAGTTCTGACCCAATTTGGATTCTTGAAGAGAGAGTTATACCCAATCTCTCACAATGCCCTAATTATGGACTGTTTCAGCAGAGCGCACTTATACGGCGTGCCACGTGTCACTTTTTCTTCATTTGTTTCTGAAATTAATAGAGATAAAATTATATACTATTCAATATCTTCCACATTTTATGAAATTCCAATCCGATACTCAGAGAGAGAGTTATGACAATTTTACCAAGGTCACTTCTTTGAGATGAAATTCAAGATCCTGCAAAAACCCATACTTCCACAGATCATATCTCCACAAATATTGGGAAAATTGATTTGAAATTTTTACTGCAGCTTCCTCAGGATTTCAGCTTCGCCTCATAACTATTTCAGCTTCTGAGCCTTCGTAGAAAAAAAGTTAGAGCGAAAATGCCACAATGACCTGTTTTAGATGGCTAAATCCCATTCATAAGGAGGAAATGAAGATCACATTTTATTTGAATTCTTAAGTTGAGAGGGGCTTCAATAAGTGAACGTGGGAGGGATATTAGGAGCTTAAAAAAATATTAATTATGACTTTCAATGACCCATGCCCCAACCCCATGGGGTTTTAGCCCACTAACTGGGGTTACAAACTTCAAACATGAATATATATCAAACCGTGAAGAATTACATGGCGTGCCATATATCAACGGAAAAATCTCGACAAGTAGAAACCATAAAAATAATTATTGACCTAGAATATATTAATTTTCTAGGTCAAAATTCCCATGCAATATTGAGTTAGCCCCTGGTGCTGCTTGGGTTGACATCAATGAAAGCCGTTGATCAACACAAAATCTATGGGGCAAAGGTACAACGTCTCTTATGTGATTTTTATTTACATAATTTCATATTGGAAAATGATAGTGAGACAAATCCTAGCCCTTTTGTGGGTGATATCCAGTACCGGGCATTTATTTCCTTCGTTGTTAATCAATTAAAATGGCTTAAAGCCTATAATGTTTTTCAAAGGCAGGAAAATGAATTAGATTTGTGCGTTAGGAGTAAACCTAAGAACTTGTTACAATTATGGGCTAGGCAGAAGAATTTGATGACAAGGGGAGATGTTATCCAAGCATTGGGGCCTGTCCATAAATCAATTGTCTTGAATGGGATAGAATATTTCCTATCTATTAGAAACCAGGCTTACATAGCAGCTAAGGTTCGATGGGGAATTTCCAATCGGAATGTTCAAAATAGAGAACCATTTAACTATAAAAAATTTGGATTAGCTGCAGACCGCTTGGTTTCCTATAGAAACCTCATTTTGAGGGAAGGACCATTCTGGCTAGGGTGTAGGTTTCGAAGCCCCACTGCATGGTATCCTGCTATAGATTACAAAGCCATTTATGAGATACCTGAAGGACAGACAGATCATGTCTTCGAAGCATTAGCTGCAATGCATGGTTTTAGGCCTTTTGATGAAAAACCTTCTTCGGCTTATTCTTTAACTGCTCTGCATGTGAACTATAGTTTTCATGAGGACATGAAAAAGGGTAAGTAGAGGGGTATGTTGAGCGGTGGAAAAGGTATGAATTCACTATTTGTTTTCTCATTCTTTTACTTTAAACATAATTCTTTTTACCTTAGAAAGATGATTTATTACAATAATTGTGGTAGAATTGTGAATATTTATGTTTATTGTAAAATATGACTAAGAATTTTTTTTTATTGCTAAAAACAGGAATTAGGCAAGGTGAACAGCTATATCAGAGGCAAGGCTAAGGTAAATGCAACTGTTGTTCCTCTAGCGTTAGACCAAATCTTGCCAAAGACAAGGAAATCCGAACACATCGCTAATAAAAGGCAGGGGACAGCTCGGCTTCGGTCAAAGTAAATCAAGTGATAGCTAAAATAAAGGAAGCGAATCCCTCAGGATCCCTTGATCCTGAGGGATCGCTATTCAAACATAATATCATTCCTTGTCTTGTCCGTCAGAGTCTGTTATATAAGGCAACACCTTTAGTGATTGTGGGAGCGATATTTTGATTCACAACATTTCTTTTGTAATATTACGTTTTATTAACTCTCGGCTTTAGAGAGCGATCTATGTAATACTTTTATGCTCGATTAATATAAAGGCATGTTTCATTTCATCTTTCAAGTTCTGAAGTAACCCAGCAGTGTTTCACTAGTGCTAAGGGCCCAAACCTGGTGGAATTACTCTGTTGTTTGTATTTCTATCCTTTGCTTACTGTCGTGTGATAATTGCATTTAGATTCATTACGATTACAAAGTTATTTGATTACTGTTGAACAGAGTTCTGGTTTGCTATGTGTGTTAATGAATTGCACTGCTATTCTATCTTAGAAAGGATCTTATTTATTGTCTTATTAATCTTTCTATCTTTTATAAAGCTTTGTTGTTCTATACTTAATTCTGGTTGTTGTTCCATTGGTTTATGGTTCATTCTGATTGACTACTTCATAGTGTTGGTTGTCGACAAGGTTGGAGTTTAAGAAGATTTGTTACTTGATTGTGTTAATTTTATATTTGCTGTTCCATTACTGTTTTTTGTTCAATTACTCTTTGTTGTTCATTTCTATTTCGTAGGTTCAGATTAGTAGAGAGATTTTTTACAGTTGTTGTGTACACATAGGAATTACAAATTGTTGTTCCTTTCCTTGTTATTAGAAGAAGTTCTTCCTAGTTATTTTCATCAGAAAGTAGTTCAAGTTCGATTTCATTTTGATTGCTTAAAGCACATGACCATCAACTGTAGAGGGAATTGGTTACTGTTTCCAAGTTCCCAGATTGATTGCCTTGTCTCAGTTGTGATTTCAATTGCATCGATTTCTAAGGGAATGAGTTATTTCTACTGCATCCCTGATTGATGTTTTGCATAGTGAGTAGTTAATATTTCAGAGTATTTCCATTCATGTTACTGTAATTAGATTTCTTTACAAGCATCCATTTACTCTTACATCTAGAATACTATACTACATCTTTCATAGCACTACTCTTAGCTAATTTCAGTCTCAAATAGAGTACACTCTTGAAATAAAAAGTCGCTCCCGGATTGATAATTAATGTGAGATAATTAGGTGTTTAAAAGATACCTTTTATGCCTCAACAGCAGGTAGCTATGTCGGATGAGGTTGATTTGGTGTGGAAGTCAATTGAAGCTATTGTTGCAGTTCTACCATTTTTTGTGGTGTGGGTTGTAGAGGATAAAAGTTTTGAGTTGGGCAACTTTGTGTAGTAGGGTAAGAATAGTTCCCCTGCCAAGGTTTTTGAGGGGGCCAAGGTTTCCAAGGCATTGAAATATTCCACATCTCATTTTGAGCATAAGGAAATTGAAAAAGCGATTGCGACATACCTACAAGACGTGGCTGCCATGGTTTTTGAGGTGCCATTGCATAAAGTGCATTGAAAATTCCTTGAGCTGCTATATATGATTCTTTGATTTCAGCCAGAGAAGGACATTGATCAATGGAATGCTCAGCTTCACAAATTCAACATACCTTTATATTGTCAGCAGGGCATTCCCTTAAAGCATGTTTCTTTCTGGATTTGGAGCAGAACACAACCAAGGCTTTCTCCAGTTCATCCTGTTTATCCTATTTCTTATTAGCCTACAAAACATCCAATTGTGAAGACAAAGTTCTAAGAATATTAGTTTTAAATTTTTTAAATAAATTACACATTTCAGCTCGGGTTACTCCAACTCCAACAAGTGATTTAACAATCCTGGAAGAAGTGTCTCTCGACCCTCGTCCAACCTTAGAATTTCCTCTAGAATATCTTCTACAAATCTCACACACATCATCATAGCTCAGCTTGGATACATCACCTTCTCCCATTAAATTTAAGACCTCCAGATACTCTGATTTGATTTCCCTAAGAAAAATGGTTCTCTTAGTCTCTTGATCTAATTAATTCATCTTATATCTTTTTAAGTTATATTGGAATCTTTCCACCAAATCTTAAAGGCTCTCCCCTTCCTTTTGAGTCATGCCAAATATTTCTTCCCTAAGATCCCTGGTCTTACAATAGTCTTGGTAATTTTTCAGGAACACCTTCTTCATTTCATCCCAAGTTGTAATGGATTTTGATGCCAAACCGATAAACCACTTGAGAGTTGCATCCTTCAATGTAGAATTAAATAAATTCAACTTCTAAGCTTTGGAATAATATTCATAGCTTTTGCATAGTACATCAAATTCAAATAGGAATGCATCAGGGTCTTCACTAGAGACACCGCAAAATTTAGGCAAGGCTAAAGGAGGAATTTTTTTCATCTAAGTAGATCCAACAGTCTCCTTGATAGGAAATTCAAATGTGACTAGTTTCGCCTCATTCTCATCAGTGCCCTATAGATGAGCCATATCAGTCCAGGAAAAAGTGGGACCTTGGAAGGATACAAATTCTTCAGAATCAATGTTCTAGAGTTCTGGTTCTATGATAGGAGTCATGAGGAAATCCTCTTCAGGCTGACCACTGAGTAGAGATGTTGTCTTTCTTGTAAGGGGAGACTCAATATGGGCAGCAATAGAATTTTTTCCAATAGAGGATTATGTTTTGGAATTATTAACCTCCTTAGGACTGTAGACCTCCTATGTGGAATATTCTTTCTTTGATGGCTTCTTTCTTGCAGATTTCCTTGTTCTGGCCATTCTATTAGTAAATGAAGTGGTGCTCACACCACCACGAAAAACATTTAAAAATATTAGACCCTACTCATCTATTATACAAACAAATTCAAAAAATCTACCTACCAAACAATCAGGACATCGCTTTGGCAAATTTTTGACCTCTGTGGGTGTGCGGGATTTTCCCTTTGTCTTATCACTTTGACTCTCCTAGTCCTGCAAAAAACAAATTGACAA
Organism: Pinus albicaulis; assembly: GCA_034641835.2. NCBI lineage: Eukaryota > Viridiplantae > Streptophyta > Pinopsida > Pinales > Pinaceae > Pinus > Pinus albicaulis. The sequence goes on from CM076575.1 coordinate 103,680,086, forward strand.
AATCAAACTAAAACAATTTCAGTAACATCCCTTAGCACCTCCCCGACAGCGACGCCAAAATGTTGAGTCAAATTATACACTTAAAATTTGTGAATCATAAATTTTCAACCCAGGGTAGGTAAGCTTGTGAGATACTATGCAAAATATAAGCAGGCTTATTATTGCAAGTGTTCATAAACTAGCTATTCATACATGCACAAAATAATGCATATTTCCTGCATCAATACATAGTAGTAAAGGCTATGGAGTGGACTACAACATCCCTCTACAACTCTCAATATTGATGATATTGACCATGAAAAGATAAAATATCAAATTACAACAATCAAGAAACCAACTTAGACAATCGTAAATCCAAGATTTGATCAAATGAAATTAACACATTAACATAAAAAACTTAATTATTTAATCAATTAACAATCTGTTGCTAAAAATTTAGAAAGAATGCATTAGCTGTGTAAAATAATTATTGCTGCATAAAAAGAATTAAACACTCACACACTGCACTGCAGGAGTTGTAAGAAAAGGGGGCCCTTGCTCACTCACAACCCCTTCAAAACTCGAAGAGGTTGCTTAGAAAAGTAGACAGAACATAAGATATTGTATTAATATGAAAATATACAACCAAGTAAAATCTGATATATTGCTTATCAGACGAAATCCCAACCCAACAACCCTTTACAATATGAAGTACATATGGTTTTATATAGCCTCTAAAGCCCATATTTGGCTTGAATAAGGAAAATGACTAATCTAAGTTATCAAACAAAATTACAGGTCCAGATTATCAAAATTAGCTTATGTTGAGTCTAATCCATGACTGAAATCATGGAATAGGCGATTTCTGTTACATACCTAAAGCTGCCTCCTCATGTGGTCACAAGAAGAAATCTGTAAGTTTGGGTTGTTTCAAAAGGAGGTTCGAAGCAACCAATAAGATAGCCTTCATGTGCAAAAAATTCCCCATAAAACCCATGTTCTTGTTGGATCAGGAGATAAGTAGAACATAGTCAAATGCTGATGTCATTGCAAGAAATGAGGAGCTACAAGAAATCGAGGCTTTTGCAAGAAATATGGAGCTACTACCGGAAATCTGGATCTTCGGCAGGAAATCCAAAGGTGCTATGGGAAATTTGGCTGCACAAGCTATCTTCAAGATTTTGTAGATCTGCTTCGAATCAAAGCAAATCTGCACATGAGTTCTAGATCATTTGGAGTGGTAATTCAATAAAGATACAACTTGATCAAATAATACTCAAGTTTAAGGTAAAATGACACTTGTTATATTAATTTGACATACCTTAAGCTTATAGTACCCTATTAGCCAAAACTAAATAATATAGCTGAAATAGCCATATTTAAGGGCAAGAGGAGTGCAAAAATAGGGGAGGTAAGGCTTGGGAAAGGTGTCAAAAATAGACAAAATTGAGGCTTAACAATCCTTCAGGATTTAGATATGACCGAGACTCTTGCTGCTCTACAATAGCACGTGGAGGGATTGAATATTGGGATTTCATATTGACGGTTCAAAGATTTACCTATGAGAGTACAACACCATACTATTGGCATTCCCAACCATTGGATGTTGTTGTTGCATAGGATAGCTATATCAGTAGCTTGTTATCACGAGAATCACTAGTTTACTTTGACATTTTGCATACATTTTGATGTCAGATGACCAATGTGTCTTCGACACAAATTATTTAAAAACCTATAACTATCTATTTATTTGTTTTCAGTGTTTTCCTATGTTTATTGCGCAATCCTATTAAATTATGTGATGTGAATTCAAAATATGTCTTTAAATGTGTTGCAAATGTCTATTTATAACATAATTCGCTAAGGAATCAGTTAATGTGTTCAAGTTTCTAGAAATGTGTTGATATTGAATGAAATCAAAATGTCTTTCCAAAATTAGAACTCTTAGGAACATACGATGCAGTGTTGGATTTGTGATAGTATAAACACTAGTAAGTTGCAGTACAACAAGTTGTGATTCTAACCTAATGATGATGCGGTTAATACCAAATGAAATGGCTTCGGAGAGAAGCTCGATCAATGCACTATACTCGGCGATATTATTTGTAGATCGATCAATAAAAATCCCTTGAAAATTCACTAACTCGCCATTTAGAGCGAAAATGGCCCATGATGTAGAGGATAGATTCTACGTACTACGACTAGCACCATTAGCATACCCAATGAATGGTTCCAAAGATTCAGACATCTACAATGAAATGTAAAGTGGATTACTAACTTCAAGAAAACTCTAGAAAACAAACTAAGACAGTAAATGCAAATAAAAATAATATATACAATATAATACAAAAATTTACTATGCTCATGTTTAAGCATAGTAAAGTTTTAGATAAAACCCATTTCAGGGTTGTACCAATGGAATTCCATCATAATATACCAACTTGTAGGCACCCTTAGAAAGAAATCTTTTGACAATATAGGGGCCATTCCATAACGGCTCAAATTTTCCTCTACCTATTTCATCAGCTTCCTGATCATAAAGTAAGACCAGGCCACCCTCTAAGAAGATGTGAGGCTAGATATGTTGATCATATTGTGCCTTTATACATATCTTATGTGCTTCATTGGCTAATGCAGATTCACGATGCGTTTCATCAAGATGGATGAGGTTAAAAAGACACGCTTCTTCAAAAGAGGTGTCAGGTAACAAGTCAACATCGAGTTTTACCGATGGTATTTCACATTGGATAGGCAAGATAGCTTCCATACCATACACCAATTAAAAGGGGGTAAATCTGGTTGCATTTCTCATTGAGGTTTGGTATGCCCATAAAGCCAAGTACAGGATCAAATGCCAATTTCATTTATGAACTCCTGTCATTTGTTGAAGCATTCGTTTAAGAATTTTTTTAATAGCCTCAACTTTTCCATTAGATTGTGGATAATAAGGAGTAGAACTATCATGCGACAGTCCTAATTTGGAAATCAACTCATTCATCATGTGATTGCAAAAATTCTTACCATGATCTGTGACTATAGCTTATGGAACACCAAACTGTGAGATGACATGATTGAAAAATAATAATGCAGTTGTTTCGCCTATGTTATTGAATGTAGGCATTTCTTTGGCCCACTTGGTAAATTATTCTACTGCGACAATAATATAACCATGCCCCCCAAACGAATGAGGGTTGCAGACCATGAAGTCAATGCCCCATTTTGCAAATGGTCCCACAACGATAACAGGATTCATAGGCACTAGCGGTTTGTAGATTTTATGATCAAATATATGGCATGCATGACAACTTCTAACCGCGAGGATGCAGTCGTGAAATATGATTGGCGAAAAGTAACTGCCGTGGAGCATCTTCTGCGCAGAAGCGTATACATACAAGTGTCCACCACAATCCCCATCATGACAATCATTTAAAATATTTTGTTAGTGTCAGTCTATTCATACTGCCATTAGTGATCAAACTGCTCTTTTGCATTTTCATATTAGGTGTCTCATACCGAATAAATTTCACCATTCCGCTAGGTCATGGATTCATTGATGGTAGTAATTTTTTATCAGTTTTCCCTCATGAGGTACTTGCTTATTTTCCTCTCTATGGTCTTCAATCATTATTCACATTCATTCTCAAAATCATATCAGTAGGTCATAGGTTGGGTCTCATTAGTTTCTAAGATCTCACCATGGTCAAATTAATGAGTCAAATGTCAACAAATATCAGCAAGGTCTTGAGGAAGTCAATAAATTCAAATTCATAGCACCGGGAAGATCGAAGAGACATTTTATTCAGCTTGATGTAATTTTCACCTCAAAACCATGTTTTGGGGTGAAAACGTGATATTTTTCCTTTATTATTATTCATTATGTAATTCTATATCATCATGTGTAATAAGTCACAACTCAGAAGCTGCCATCTCCACAAATTCATCATCCTGCCTTCAGAGGATTTTTTCACAGCGTGTTCAGCACCAAATTATCTTCCAAGCAGATCCATCTGAAAAAGCCTAGAAAGAGCTTTCCAACGGTATACTACACTCTTAAAAATGACTTCCGGATTGAAATTTATGCTTAAGTGAAGTAAAATTCCCTATGTCCTCATATAATCCCTATTTCCCATTTTTCCCCTTAATTTTGTGTTTAAAGTTTAATATTTCCCCTAAAAATTCCTTTTCCCCCCTCCCGATGGTAAAAATTGCATTAATACATTAAATCTGATCCCAAAACCACTTCCCCTCCATACTCCTTTGAAAATTTATAATAAACATTTTAAAGATTTTATTATAAAGTCCCACTGCATTGCAATATGTAACCACTTCCCCACCATACTTTATAATAAAATTTATAACAAAGTTTTTATTATAAATCCCGCCGACTTTCGATCGCAATCACATTTCTTTCCCCGATCGATCACATCGCATAGTCCCGAAACTTCCAATGCAATCAACACAGTTCCAATCGACCCACCTCTCATTGATCACATTGCATCATTCAAAGCCCATCGCCGATTGAACCTTCCCCGACTACAAAACCTCTGATGTGATTGATCACAGCCCCTCCTCCAATCACATCGCAAAATTTTATAAGTGCACCTCGATTGGCCCCGCCCAATGTGATCCCAACTATTGATCCGATTGACGATCGGACGGCCCACATCCAATCGCGCCATCGCAATCGGAGATTTTGTATATAACCTTGCCTCCACCCTCCTTGTTTCGGGGAAAATCACTCTAGAGGTTTGTTGGGTTTAAACCTCCACGGATCTGGGGCATGCTACTTAAGAAGGACTCACACAACCATACATGTTCATGAAAAACTAAATAGAGTAGATCGAGGAAGTTACCCGTAGGTCCTACGGTTGAAGCAGATCCCGCGGGGTCCAAACCCCCAGCGACCCTTCTTCCTTCTTAACCTGAAAGACAAGAAGAAACAAGCACAAAGAACTGGTTGTACAACATATATCTACTCTAAATGTTAGTGAAATCCATATGAAACATTAGATAAACCATAACAACTGCTTAAATAACAATATTCTCATATATGCAAGCAGACACTAACACGTATATTTCGGGAACAAGATGGTACTTCTGTATTATAAATAGCATGTACAGAAATAACAAGTGGAGAGATCACCTGAATCCTTCCACGATCTTCGAGCAGACCGTCGTCCGGATCCGTCCCACCCTTGCCTCGCTAAGATTCCTTCCAAACTGGTGCATACGAGATGACATATAAAGAGATGAGCATCTCCAAGAAACAAGGGTTTCCTGTAATGAACTGGGAAGTGCAGGAGGCACGAGAATTCAGACTTGCATAGGGAATACCAACAGAGCATAATATCAATTATTTCTTTCTCTCCCTTAGGCCATGCACATGAGGGGCTTTTATACTCCTTCAAAGTAGTTTCAACAGTTGGAAACAGTTGGCCACGTGCTAGGGTGGTTGAACTACCAGAGTAACCATCAACCCAGCTCGAAAATAGGGATTTTTTATATATTTTTTAATGATTTTAATGGCATACGCGGGAAAGTACATGTGGACTCGCGTATACACGCGGAAAAGTCTGGGCATAACCGCGTATGGGGAATTTAACACTGTTTTTTAGTGAATTTTGTCCAAGTCTATAGGAATGGGTGCCCAAAGCCATAAAAGCAATCATGAATCATATGAAGGTGAGAAATGATGCTATAACAGATGCCCCCTAATATATGAGGTCAGAAGGGGTATATGATGGCCGAAATATATTATGCACATAGAAAGAAATTCGCAAGGACAAGAGAGGACTTCACCAGATTTCAGCCTGCCAAAAACCAATGAAAGAAAACAGAGAGTCAACTCATGCTGAGGCAGGCATACCCATGCTCAGTCAAAAATACATCATATAGAAAGTACTGAATAGATCCAATATGTATACAAGTATAACTGAACTGAAAGTACACAATGAATCATCTGAGCATGGCCCGGAAGTGTAAGTCTGAATCAATGTCCAAGTATCACATATAAAAAGCCGATCAAATATGTTGCAACTGGATGTCTGATCAAATAAGTAACTGAATCTCCAAGTACCAAATCATAAGGGGTGGAACAAACGGTACTATCATGCAACTCGGGAGCCAACATATAGGATGCTGTTGTACTGAACTGCAACATATAAGGGTGGACGGCATCACTGGCAGAAACTGAATGGACTGTCAAAAGTGAACCGAAAAATGCTGATGCAACCCGAGGTCTTCATCGATCACTATGGCACAATTCTACACAATGGGAATAAATGAGCTGAAGTCGACCATGTGAGAAATCGTTGGATTACCGGTCAATGATGTATACCATTAACCAACGCGAGACAACTCACCAATAATGAAAATGAGTGTCAAGGTGCCCCAGTACAATCTAACAAGTGAGAATGAATGAGTTGAAGTCGAACACTTGAAAGAATCTACCAATCAGGAGGTAATGATGAATCCCCACTGTCGATAGCGAAGAGTCTGCCACTGATGATTGCAAACCCTAAGGTACTGACAAAAAGACTCTAGACCTTATTCCTGGAGCAATGAGTTGGAGTCGATGGGAAAAGATCTGCCGGAAGGAAGGCATTAAGGCATCCCACATCAGTCCAGCGCGAGTGTAACCCGCAGGCCAAGATTTGGAAGGAATCGGACGAAGTAGAGTGATGGAACCATAACCGAAGTACGTTTCCGACATGCACAAGATGAAGCTAGCGCACGGAAGAAACCCTCTGAACCAACCAATAATGAAAGCTGACACAGAGGCGAGAAATCCACCGATAGGGTCAAATGGAAATCAAGGTACCGCACGAATCCCAAGTGTGATAATGTGTGCTGACGTCGAACACAGGGGAAACCACTCAGTCAAAGACCCATGATGATGATCAAATGCTGAGCACGAGGTCACCTATCAATGATGGAAATAGGCCCAAGGTGCGGCTCTAGGTTTGCTCTCAGAGCAATGTGTCGTAGTCGATAAGAGACAAACTCGCTGGCAAGAAGTCAATGGGGACCTTCTCAAACCAGCACGAGCAGAAGACCAAAACATCTGATGTGATAGAACATGATACTGACAAGACCGGGAAGGCCGACTGAATAATGAGTCAAGAGACACCGTAGAATGGCCGACTCAGGCTAAACTTCCCTTGAACAAAAGCACGAATCGTGATGACCATGGCAGTAAAAAGTGATACTGTATAAGTCTGTTATGCAAGAGGCATAACAAACTCTCCATATGATTGGAAGAGATAACCAACCGGGGGAGAACTGACAAGTGAAACATGGTAAAGGCTGAACCTAGGTCAAACTAGAACCATCCCAAATGAAGGGAATATATATAAGTATATGTGCTTTGTTCAAGGGCGACAAACTGACTCTGTACTGCCATCAAAATAACGAAGATACATCCCGTTCCCGCTCTTTTTGTTATATTTTATTTTTTTGTCTTTTTCATATAATAAGCCTGAAAAAGAATAAAAGAATGCTATGGTACAATGGATAGAACGAGTATCAAAAAATCAGATGCACTAGTTCCTGGGATTGGAAAAATCCTATGCTCAATGCAAGGTGGCGGAAACTGGTAAGCGATACTCAAAGGAATGTTCCATCCATGGGTAAAAGGGTGTCAAGTCGCGATAGCTAAGTGCATGCAATGGTTAACTTGTACAGATAGTCAAGGTCAAAAGTTGGCTTAAACACTGAGTCCAAATGAAGCCAACTAAAGGCCAGGATAAACAAGTAGCCAATATGCAATGCAGTAATACAACTTAATGACACCAGGGAGCCTCTAGGGTAAAAGCCAGAAAAAATGATAGTGAGGAAGGAGAAGAATGAAGCTTCAACACATAAGTCATGGCGGGACTAAAGAGGACTCCCGAGTCTACATAAAACGCAGCATGGGCAACAAGTGATAGCGAGGAACTAACTAGGAAGCCCATGTAAAGGAAGGCTCTACCACCAAGTCATGATTAGATAATCGGCGAGTGAAATGGGTGTAATAGTCATGACCTGATGGGATCGACCCTATGGCAAGTGATCAGTATGAAGGCTAGTATGCAGGATGCAACGGAAAGTAATTTCCCTAACCTATATGCCAGTGAAGATCATATACCTACCGTGACGAGTCGGTAATCATGGATCAAAAACGGGAAAAATCTCAAATTCGTCAAAATGTACCTGAAAACATACCAAACTGGGCACTTCCAAGCATCCGGGTTATGCAGCTTAAGATAGATCGAAAAAATAAACATAACAAATTTTTGCAAAAATTTTCAACTTTTTAGGCATAAATAGGCAAATTACCTCATATTTGGTTCATTATTACATTGCTGATCTGGAAAAAAGTGCTCTCGAGCAAAAAACTTCTTTCGTCAAATCAGGAACAACCAACCGTCGAATCGCACCGAATTTGTCAGGTAGGCTCCTCAATCATCCTTGCAAATCATTTTGTCCATTTAGAAATTAAAATTTAGTGATTTTCACCATTAAAACCCTTGCTAGAAAACACGGACTTGCACATACGCGGGTTTGTAATGGTGAAGTCACGTATACACGCGACTGTGCATAGAAAAAGTCGCGTATGCGCAGGCCCGAATCAAAAAATGCATGGCTAATGCAGGATTTATTGAATTTTGACAGGATGAAAATCTCATGGAGAGAGCGCGAACACAGTGCAATTGATCAAGAGTTCATGCAAGATCGAGCATCGCAAAATATTCTTCGGAATTGCGGATTGTTCAAATTTTTCAAAATGCCAAATATGAAAAGCAATGTTCGGCTGCTAGAAATGCTCGTCAATTACTGGGAATCGGAAGAGGACTGCTTTATGATAGATCAGATGCCAGTACGCATTGAAGTGGAAGACATATATTTCATCCCTGGACTCTCCCGGAGGGGGGAACTAGTAGACTTGCACGGGAAGCCCCTGGGAGGGCTAACCGTGGAAGCTTATGTCCAGGTGTATTGCGTAGAGGGTTCCAAGAAAGTTGGAACTCAGATTGCGATTAAAGATTTAAGGGATTTGCACATGAAAATCCTCCTTTTCACCATTGGCAGAGTGGTAGGATCTGCCTCCCTACATCAGGCATCCAGGACGCAAATGAGCATAGCAGTGGAATGCTTGACTCATGTGTATGATTGGTGCACAGCCCTTTTACTGAACATGAAGCAACAGTTGACCTCAATCCGCCAAGCAAAGACCAAACACTTTGGCTACGGTACTATTTTGATGAAATTCTTCTTTGAGAAGATACCAGCATTGAGACCCAGAGTTATCTCCACCATCAGTAGCCCGAGAGACCCAAGAATTGCCCGTTGGGCAGACATGATGAAGAGATTAGGGGGAAGTGAAGTTCCCCGGACCACTTGGGATGATGAGTTCTTCCTTTGGTGGGGAGAACAAATCATCACTGTGGACGACTATCCCTATGCCGGGATGGAATTTCGTGGAGATCTAGATCTTGTTCTTCCACCAGGCACAGCATGGGGCACAGTCGGTAAGTTTGCAAAAATTTTTGACTTACATAATTTTTTTTTTTTTCTAGATTGTATGAAAAAATGAAAATAAACATGTTTTTGATTGGATTCATAATGACTGACAATGTAAACATGATCATGATACAGATATTGGACCAGTTCGACCTGAGGGTTTCCCGGGCCACAAGCGTCGCAGGGGCGAAGCAGATACAGTGGATTCAGACAGGACCCTCCAGGCTGTGCAGAGGAACTTGGAGGGATTAACCCGCCAAATACCTATGGCTGCCGTGGAAGACCTGCCGGAAGCCATCCAGAGACCGGTGGTAGGAGTGCCCCGAGACTGGGTATGATTATTCCGCCGAGTTGCCACCGCGGTCACGTTCTATAGGAACATGACTTCTGGGCAGGGACCTCAGGAGTAGACAGATATTATGTATTAGATGACTGTATATTCTTTTTTGAGACTGAACATGATCGGGCATAAGCCCAAGTTTTGTATGACCTTATGGATCCAAATTTTTGTAAAGTTTTTGAACACTCTGATGATATATATACAGCAATATTTGATTTGATGTGATAAATGTATCAAATGTATGATGTTTTTGATGATTAAATTTTATTGTATGGAATGATTAATATGACAATCAATTGCTTGATTAGCTAATGAGTCTGCTAACCAATTGTCAGCTCGAGGAATATGAATGAAAGTTAAAAATTGAAATGATATTTGTAACAAACGTACCCTCAAGAACAACCGTAATAAAAATGGGTCACGAACCCGATAAGTATTGTTCAACTGCGACACCACCAGCTGAGAGTCCAAGAAAACTACCAACGAATCAACACCCAAAGATATTGCCTCCGAGAGTAGATAAACAATTGCAGTGTATTCTGCTATATTATTGGAAGCAGGACCAATGCAGACCCCTCTTGATACTAACAGCTGACCGGAAGGATAATGAAGCACCCAAGCCGCAGAAGCTAAGTTTCGGGTGTGTCTACTAGCACCAACGGCGAAACCAAAATGACTCATGACATCCAACACAACCTGCCAAAGCAGATCAAAAACATCACCAACTCATCAAAGATCGAAAATCAACCAGATATGTACAAAACAAAACTACTATATACAAAAGCAACATGCCAGGCCAAAGCCTAGGCATAATACTTCTTCAAATAGAGCCCATTTCGGGGCTCCGGCAACTCGTTCCCTTCAAAATCAACCAAGGTATACGCTCCTTTCTTAAGGACTTTTTTAACGATGAAGGGGCCATACCACATAGACTTAAACTTTCCTGCCCCCAGGGCATATTTTTCTTGGGCATAGACCAAAACAAGGTCACCTTCCGAAAAAACTTTAGGTTTGATAGCCTTATCGTACTAAAATTTAACTCGGTTTTTATGCGCTTCATTGATCGTGGCGGCATCCCGACACTGCTCATCGAGACGTTCTAGATGAAGGAGCCGTACTTCAAGACTAGAAGTGTCAGGAAGAATTTCAACAGCTAACTTAAGAGAAGGAATCTCGCATTCAATAGGAAATACGGATTCCACCCCGTGCACTAGCTGAAACGGAGTAAAGCCAGTTGCAGTTTTCACTGACGTCCTGTATGCCCAAAGTGCAGGATATAGCATAATATGCCAGTTGGATCTAGCTTTATCAATTGTTCTTTGAAGAATTGTCTTCAAGGATTTATTCATGGCTTCCACTTTCCCATTGGCTTGAGGATAATACGGAGATGAATGCTCCTGCCGGAAACCCAATTTGAGAGCCAACTCAGCCATCATACTATTCTGAAAATGACTGCCATGATCAGTGACAATCTCTCTAGGAATACCAAAATGAGCGATAACCTAGTTGAAAAGGAAAAGAGCTGCAGTCTCACCATCATTCCCAAAAGTAGGCATAGACTCGACCCACTCCGTAAAGTAGTCTACTGCTACAATAATGTACTTGTGACCTTTAGCCGAAGGCGGGTTACAAGTAGTATAATCAATACTTTGTAAAGGGACCGACAGTAATGACTGGAAAAAGCGGAGCTGGATGAGCACACATTTTTCGAGTATAGACTTGACACGGATGACACTTTTTGACCGATTCGATACAATCCTTGAAAATCGAGGGCCAAAATTACCCAGCACGCAAGATTTTTTGGGCTGTAGCAAGCCCAGATAAATGACCCCCACAAGCTCCACTGTGGGAATCATTCAGCACAGCCTCATCTTCTTCGAGAGTTAAGCAGCGTCTCAGGATTGAATCAACCCCTCGACGGTATAAAGCATCACCAATAATCAAATAATTCTTGGCCAAGTGACGCAACTTACGACGCTCATCTTTCAAAAAAGTAGAGGGAAACTTCGCAGTCTGGAGATACACAATGATATCTCCGTACCAAGAATCCTGTGAAGAGATAAGAAACAAATGTTCATCCGGAAAGGATTCATCATAGATCATCTCTTCCCCACAGGGCAACTCGGAGATCAATTCCGCGAAAACCAATGATTTCTTGGACTTGGCAGACATAAAATCAAGATCAAATTCCTGTAAAATCACAATCCATCTATTATATTTTACCCCAATGACTCGCCTACTGAGGACAAACTGAAATGGATTGGCAGCTGCCAAAACATAAGTTTTGCGAAGAATAATGTAATGCCGAAGTCACTGCACAGCATGAACTGCTGCTAAAGCTAACTTTTCTATCGGAGTGTACTGGAGTTCAGGTCCTACCTAACCTCGACTAAGGTAGTAAATAACATGCTCTGCAAGAGCATCATCCTCCTGAACCAGAACCATACCAATAGGAGATTCTGCTGCTTCCAGATACAAAAGAAAATCCCTGCTATAATCAGGTGGACTCAATAAAAGAGCAGAGGTCAATGCTTTTTTCAAAGCATCGAACGAGCGTTGAGCGAAGTCATCCCAAAGAAATGGAACTCCCTTCTTCAACAATCTCATAAATCCCTTTGTAACTTCAGCATAATTTACGATAAATCTCTGAAGAAAATTAGACTTCCCTTGTAGACTTTGAAGTTGGGGAATTGAGGACGGGGGAGGCAACCGAAGTATTGCCTCAACCTTGAAGGGATCTACCCTAATTCCTTCCTTGGACACAATGAATCCCAATAACCGACCGGATGTAACCGTGAAAACGCACTTGTTCGGATTCAATCTAATCTTATAGAACCGACATCGTTCAAATATTTACCAGAGGTGAGCAGGATGATCCATCCTCTTTCGAGAATGAGCAGCTAAATCATCCAAGTACGCCTCGATAATATTTTTGATGTCGTGGAAGGCATATGACATGGCCCTCTGAAAGGTAGCCCCAGCATTTTTAAGACCAAAAGGCATCTTCTTGTATGCAAACGTACCCCAGGGACAAATAAAGGCAGTCTTATGCTGATCTTTAGGACGGATAGTAATTTGATTATATCCGGAGAAACCGTCCATGAAGGAGAAAATCTCATTACCGGCACACTCGTCAATGATCTGATCAATAAATGGTGTGGGGTAATTATCTTTAGGACATGCTTTATTTAGGTCTCTGAAATCGATGCAAACTCGAATCGTTCCTTGCTTTTTATCTACGGGAACGAGATTTGAAACCCATTCAGTCAAAGGAACAGGGAAAATGAATCCTGCCTTAAGCAGCTTCTCAACTTCAGCTTTGATAGCTGCTGCCTTCCTAGGATTGACCGGACGAAGTTTTTGCCTCACCGGCTTAGCGTTTTCATACGTCTTGATCTCATGCTGGACAATAGATGGGTCTATACCAGGCATTTCCTCATAAGACCAAGCGAATACATCCCTATACTCTTTAAAGAGCTCGGTATAAATTTGAACCTCTTCACTGGAACATTCAGCTCTGATGAAGACATTCTCGATAATATTGGGATCCCTGGAAATGTTCACCGGGATAGTAGGAGAAATCACAGCCATGTTCCCTTCAGCATAAACCTGTGTTGGTGCTAAAGGGTTCAAGACTGGGTGAACAGGACCAGGAGACTGAGGACTTGGAAAGCTTGTTTCAACTTCGCTCAAGTCAGGTAAAAAGTAAGACTGATGATGCAAGTCATCCCATGGTCTATCTATACCAGTCCTGGCTTCCAGGATGACCTCTTCAGATGGAAGAGTGGTATCAAGGCAATCCTGGGCAAAAGAAGAACTTAGTGTCCAAGCCGGAGCCACATCTCCATCCAACTCTTCCAGTGATAGAGGAGCTGGGATGGATTCTGCAGAGTCAACAATAGACTGATAAGCAATCTCAGCTGTAGAAATAGGAAATGCCATTCCACCCACTTGACCTTCCGCTAATGTGGCAGTAGGGGAGGGTAAGGTCCAAGGGTCCGAAAAATAATGAGTTTTGAAGAACTCTCTTTGAAGAGGAGCCTTGGAGGATGAAATTGCATTAATATGAACCGTAGGAGGAGGAATATCGAAAGTACCCATCAAGGAAGAATACATTCCAACTCCTAAATTCTCAACAGACGCCTTAGAATTATCCAACTTAGGAACAGATGAGTCAGTAGACGCATTCGGGTCTATAAGAGGACAGTCCAGTTGATCCACTGTAACAATCCTCCCTTCGTGGGGGAAACATATAATGCGAAATAATGAGGATGCAATGGCATCCATCTCATAAATCCAGTTTCTCCCCAACAGAAGGTTGTAGTCCAAGCTTGCATCCACTACCTCTACCTATATATTGACAGTTTTGCCCCCAACACAGATGGGCAAAGCTGGGACAATACCATGGGGTTTGTGAGAATGACCGTCGAGCGCAGTCAGAAGAGTGGTAGACGGAACAGCTTTGGGAGATCCAAGTGTCTTCCAACATGCGAGAGACATCACGCATGTGGAAGCACCCTCATCAACAACTGTCTGAAAGATGTTACACTTCCGATACCATGATTTAATATGAAAATCCATGTGATGAGGAAGTCTCTTCTTAAAATTAGTCATATCAAAAGTAATCAGAAGAGAATTTTTTGGATCAATAGCCCCAATGGTAGTGAGCAAAACATTGCGCTGAGCCGGACAAGACTGGAGTACCTCTAAAGCCGACATAGCACAAGGACTATGCACCAGATCTTCTACAATCGAGTAGTTCTGGGCAGCCCTCGCATTTGGATTAATTGTTGATCGCTTAGAAGATGCTTTGGGCATCCAAGGCATAGACTCAATAGTAGGCTTCGTAATGTGAAGCGGCTCAGTAGCATCAGGGACTTCCTTAGCTTTCGAAGACTCTTCTCCACCATAATCACGGGATCTCGTAGCGATATCTGCATGAGCACTCATCATGAAAATGTTCGATGGAATTTCCCCTTCCTGGGTGCCTCTAGAGGAAGCCCCAGGATTTTGGTTCGCGCCAACAACTAATTGTTGCCCTTGGGGAAAAGCGTTTGTTAACACAGCCTGGGAACTAGAAGAACCCTGTTGGGCTAACAAGCGCTGCGCATCCTAAATTTTAGGGCAAAGGTGTGTAAGATGGTCTCCAGCACATAGCTTGCATGGAAACTTCACTTTCCTTTTCTCCTTTGGACCCTCACCAACATGCTCGTTGGTTTTATTTGCATTACCCTTCCCGTTCTTGCCCTTTTTCTTATTATTTCGTCCCTTCTTCTTCCCTTCGGATTGTTGATTTCCTTTGGGATTAGAAGCTTGGACAACATTTATGGACAAAGACTGGGAAGGTGATGACTCAGCAGGCACAGCCTGACCAGAAGGAGCAGATTGCAAAGACAACTGCTGCAGTTGAGTAAGCAGGCTGGCTGCACCACTATTGATCGATCCAATCAATCCATCGCCATGAGGACCGGGCTTAGTTTTAGATAAATCTAATTTGGAGCGAGGAGCATTAGGCAAATACTTGTGAAGAACCCCAGACTGAGAATAGATCAACTCAAGCTGCTGGGCCCTAAAAATGGCCTGCTCCTCAGAAAATACCCCGGAGAGGGATACATCTTTCGAAATATCTGACTGCAGGGATTTGAGAAACCATTCCAAAAGGAATTCACCTGGAATATGAGCTTTAATCAGCCTCTTCCTTCTCCTCCATTCCTGAATGTGATCAGAAATGTGGGTTGCATCGTCCTGTTTAAAATTGGCTAGGAGTTCAGTCCCAGCATCATATCGGACAGGCAACTGGAAATGGTTCAGAAATGTAATAGCCAGTTCTCCAAATGTAGCAAAACTGCCCCCAGATAGCTCAATATACCATTTGGTAGCGTTTCCAGTTAGGGTGCGTTGAAATAATCTCAACCTAATCGAATCATCGATCAGGGAGTTCGAAGAACACCATAAATGGAAAGTGGTAATGTGGTCAGCCGGATCTTCTCCATTCTTACCTTCAAACTTTGGAATGTCTAAAGGAAGTTTGGTGGGAACCGGAGGCCACCTCGGACCATAACGAACTAGATCATTAGTCAATTTCGACAGATCTGGCAAGTTTAACGTTGCCAGAAAAGGTAAGCGAGGTGGAGCCTGAGGATTCCATCCTTGATGGGATGGATTCCCAACATTCTGAAAATAATACCCTGGATTTGATGAGGCACCAGGTTGCCAAAAAGGACTCATAGAAAAAGGAGAAGAACCTCCTCCCAACGCAGAGTTACCAAAACCCAGACCAGTTCCCCCCGCTGAAGTATGAAATGAAGAGGAAAGCCCCTGATAGGGGTTCCAGGCATTAGAAAGAGGAGAAAAGGTCTGATAAGCACTCGACGAAGGGAAAGAAGTATTCCCTTGGTGACCAGCGTAAAACTAATTCCCTGCCCCCACTGTAGTGAATACAGGGTTCCATCCTGTAAAAGTGGTCGAATTCTGACCTCCAGACCAAGGATTGAAACTCTGGGTCTGAGAAGTAAACGGAAAGGACCCCAAAGAAGGATTGGAACTAGGAATGTGCCCAGTTCCAAAGGGGAAACCCTGAAAAGAAGCTGATCCACTAGCCATGGAAGACATGGGTGTAGATCCAGCTGTAGCAGCGGAAAAGGAAAAAGAAGGAATCCCACTAGTGGGCATTCCGAAACAAAAGGGACCAGAATGAGAAGCGTGTGCTTGGGTGAAACCAGAGCCAAACACAGCAGCACTAGAAGCAATCGAAGATAAAGCAATAGTGCCCCCTCCTTCAACAGAAGCAGGAGTCTGAATGCCTGCAGCACTCACGGCAGAAGCCGCGTTCCCAGTCGTGGCCATCGAAAGGTATGAATGATACGGAAGATCTTCCGGTCTCTCTGACTCAGGTCCGATGTATTGAACAAAGAACGGATAATCAGGAGGAAGAGGAGATGGACCTGACGCAGGAGGTTCAGGTACTTCTTCAATTTGAAAATCTTCTTCCTGAGGAAATAAAACTTGCGAGGTGAGCGGAACGCTCCTCTCGGAACCGACACCAGAATCAGCTATGAAACCTTCAGACCCTTGTGGAGGATCTCTCTCCACTGCGTCAGACGTCACAGGGTGGTAACCACCTGCTAAATCACTCCTACGCCTTCTCGAAGAAGGCTCTAGACTCTCGGGAGATAACCCCCAGATTCTCCTCGATCGACGAGGCGCTTGGTCAGCCACTTTTATAGATTTTAAATTAGACTAAAAAAAAAAGTGAAAAGCTAGGCAAGCTAGGAGCAAAGAGAAATCACTATAAAAAATCCCTAAGATACAATCAATTAAACAACCTCCAAGTATTTTCGCTCCGGGTGATGAGGACCGGACACCAAAATATAGGAAAGCGAAATATAGGACCTCCCGAAAGCAGTCTGGGATAATTACGGCCCAGAACAACTAGCGAAGGTATCAGAAATAGTTACGCCGACCTCCTAAAGACAGCCTTTGCCGGCTCAAGCACCCAAGCTTCGCAAGGGCACCCCCCAGAAGTACTGCTGAAAGTGATGCGACGTCTGCCTCAGGTACCACGGGTATTCCCCCCCGCAGTCACCTGTGTGGAACCTAGGATTGGCAACTATGGGCACCAATCCGTGTCAGAAGCAGGGCGGAACGGTCTTGAGTTCAGATTCAGGTAATCAAAGAGGGGGTATCCCTCTTCTCAGCCTTCACTTCCCCTCGCGCTTGACTCTCTGGAGGAGAGCTTTCCCAGTCCACCTAACGGAGTTGGATTTCGCTCAATTAATCAACTTTTATGTTTTGTTTGAGCGGCCTTGGAGAGTTAACTCTCCACTCACCTAATCCAAGGCCCTACAACCTAGCTAGTTGGTGTATGACACTTAGAAAACTTGCTAGTTGATTTTAAATTATATTGCTTATTTTAATGGGTTGTTATGTTAAGTCACAGGGATGCGGAAATGAAACTTATGATGTTTTGACGCAGAAAGAAATTAATAAAAACCAAACTGCATGCAAATGCAGTTCTTGTCTTTCGATGAAAATAAACTTCTACACGGGTTCTACAAGATTAAAAATTGTATTTTTTCTTTTCAGATAGCAAACTCACACTCAAAAAAACTATGAAGATGACTAAATGCTTAAGTGCACCTAATGCAAATCACTACAAGCATGCAAATCCTAAGATGCAAAATCTCCTAAAGCAGAGTGAAATTTCCCAAAAGTCCTTCAGTTTTATCTCTTTTTTGGTTGTCCAGAAAGCTAGTTCCCAAAATCAAGAACTCTTAATATGAAGATACCAAAAACGCTTAACAACAAGAGGAAGAAATCAATGACAACTCCTTTCCAAAATCAAGCCAAAATCTAAAGGCAAGAAACCTCAACAAAGCTTCAAAAGACACAAAGAAATGAAAACAAAAAATGCAAAAACAAAAGCAAACAACAAAGCAAATGTTTTTTGAGCTTTTGAGTTTTATAAAAAGAGTTCGAAAAGACCAAGTAAAACTATAAAGTCCCAAGCCAATCAACACTAAATTTCAAGCAAAAAACTTCAAAAATGCTCCAAATCTTATAGGGCTAACTAGTAGCAAGATCAATACGAGCAAAAGAAGACAAGAAAACTCAGCCACTCAGCCTAGAATAATAGTGCAATCTTGCCGCAAACAAAAACTCCAAAGAACCGAGAAAAACTCTTCAAAAGCTGCAACAAGACCTAGCCAACTGAACTCAAGAAAACCAATCAAGAAATGGGCAAAAATCGTAGTGCCAAGCAAAACACAAAGATAGGAAATAGTGAATGAGCAGGAGCTCTCTGTTCTGATGAAGCAGAACAGCCAAGAATGCCCAGAAGGAGATCTTGGTACTCAAACCAGAAGTGCCAGCACAAAAAACAACACTTTGCCAAAAAGACTATTTTGCAATCAAACGAAAGAGAGAAAAGACCAAAGACTACTTTCTTCACAATCCATAGGGTACAAAGACACTGCAGGAACAGGTCTCCACAGACAGAAAGGACTAAAAAGCCAAGAAATCCAAAATTTCAAAATTTGCCTAGGTATACGCTACTTCACAGTTTAGCAACAAGCGTGCATACGTGACTGTGCTAAAGGAAACACGCGTATACGCGACTCCCTTTAGACAAACTTGCGTGTATACACGACTGTGTGTAGAAAAAAGCGCGTATATAAAGGTAAATAATGAGAAACAAAAAGGATCAAGCCTGGATAAGAAACCAGGACTTCAGTCTGACTGAGAAATAGTAAACTGGACTGCAAATAGAAGTTAAAACTGTTGGAAACCTATCAAACAGCTGAAACCACCCAATAGGGGAATCACAAGAATGCGATCCCCAGTGGAGTCGCCAATTCTGTTTCGGGGAAAATCACCCTAGAGGTTCGTTGGGTTTAAACCTCCACAGAGTAGAGGCATGCTACTTAAGAAGGACTCACACAACCATACATGTTCATGAAAAACTAAATAGAGTGGATCGAGGAAGTTACCCGTAGGTCCTACGGTTGAAGCAGATCCCGCGGGGTCCAAACCCCCAGCAACCCTTCTTCCTTCTTAACCTGAAAGACAAGAAGAAACAAGCATGAAGAACTGGTTGTACAACATATATCTACTCTAAATGTTAGTGAAATCCATATGAAACATTAGATAAACCATAACAAATGCTTAAATAACAATATTCTCATGTATGCAAGTAGACACTAACACGTATATTTCGGGAACAAGATGGTACTTCTGTATTATAAATAGCATGTACAGAAATAACGAGTGGAGAGATCACCTGAATCCTTCCACGATCTTCGAGCAGACCATCATCCGGATCCGTCCCACCCTTGCCTCGCTAAGATTCCTTCCAAACTGGTGCATACGAGATGACATATAAAGAGATGAGCATCTCCAGGAAACAAGGGTTTCCTGTAATGAACTGGGAAGTGCAGGAGGCACAAGAATTCAGACTTGGATAGGGAATACCAACAGAGTATAATATCAATAAATTCTCTCTCCCTTAGGCCATGCATATGAGGGGCTTTTATACTCCCTCAAAGTAGTTTCAACAGTTGGAAACAGTTGGCCACGTGCTGGGGTGGTTGAACTACCAGAGTAACCATCAACCCAGCCCTAAAATAGGGATTTTTTATATATATTTTTAATGATTTTAATGGCATACGCGGGAAAGTACATGTGGACTCGCGTATACACGCGGAAAAGTCTGGGCATAACCACGTATGGGGAATTTAACACTGTTTTTTAGTGAATTTTGTCCAAGTCTGTAGGAATGGGTGCCCAAAGCCATAAAAGAAATCATGAATCATATGAAGGTGAGAAATGATGCTATAACACTCCTCCGATTCCGATCCCAATTGACCTACGAGCCCGCCACATAATATCTCCGCCCGTTCATTATAAATAGACCTTTCCCCTTTGTTGAATTAAATTTTTTTTCAAACTTATTTTACAAAGGGCCTTTCTCTTCTCACGTCAAAAATGTTATATTGTGTTATGTTCCGCCCCACCCTCCGATCCCCGATTGCGATCACTGTGTGTATTAAAATATATTGCAGACATGCATTTCAAAGGTTTTGTTATATATCACATTCCTTCCTCACCTTTCGATTGTGATTACAACATCGGACTTCCCCCCAATCACATCGGAAGTTCTTCGCTCCATTGTATATTGTATTCCCTCTGCATTTTATTCCGATTGCGATTGCGATGCAGGTCCCGCCTCCTTTCCTCCGCTCCTATACATTTAAAAATTATTTTTTCCCTTCACAAAGCATATAATTTCATTTTAGTTTTATTTTGAACAACATTTTATTTAAAGAAGTCAGTTTTCTCCAAACAAATAAAGGAAAGCAAAGCGACAGTGAAAAGGCCGAGAGCTAAAATAAGCAAATATTGTTACAACAGCAGCAAAGTAGGAAATCTGCTTTCGGATTGCCTATTTTTCCTTCATACAGCATAACAGCAAAATCTCCAAGAGGTCAAATGTAATGCTATCCCTTATTTTTAGGGGCAGATTATTGTATTTCTTTCCTATGATTGTACTTCAGTTTTTGAGCTGTCATAACAACTCCCTTTTTCTGTGGATCCATGTTCCCACATTGCAGCTTATTTATTGTAATTGTAAATCATAGGTCTGAGTTCTATAATTCAGCAGTAGGGGAACAGTGTGGAAGAACACTTTTCGCTCCATTGCACAGTTTGATAGGGATTAATAAGAGATGCAGCTCTGATTTGTGGGATCCATGTGGTATGAGATTTAGCATTTTTCTCTCTCCTTTGTTTCATATGTAAATTTCTATGTGTTCCATTCATCCATAAACATTTCTTTTCAATGCTTTCAAGATAGAAATGTAGGATCCATTTTTTATGCCCTACCTTGGGAAAACATTCATATTTTGTGTTTTTTCTTCTGTTTCAAAAGGATCCATTGATCGTTCCCTTTTCAGCTCCTCACCAGTCTTTCCATCCCATCCTTATTAAATTTTAATTGCTAATTTTCCTGCCTATCTTGCCCCATGAAATACCCTGTGTCCTGATTTAATTCTCGGTTTCAACTGTCCCTTTTAATCCCACACATCCCTAAAATTCATTCATTTATTTTATTAAAACCTTTTTCCCATCATTTTACCTAGCCTAATATCAGTCCACTGTTGTGTTTTATTGAATATCTATTTTTACGGAGAGAGCCCTCTCTTGTCCTTGTAGGGCTAGCTACAAGGATGAGCATGGTTTAGTTTGTTACCCTATTTTTCCATTTTCAGCCTGGGGTCCAATTCGGGAGCTAACATTCTCTGGTGACCATACTGGGGAAGAGAAGTTGTTTAGTATAGAAGATTCATCACCCCAGTAACATTTTTCCTTGTAAATTCCTGCATTCTGGATGATGATGTTCAAAGTTTGCCAGGCTGGAAATAAAATTTTGTAAAATAGAAATTTGACCACACTGGCTTCAGGAAGATACACCAGGGCTAATCTAGATCCAAATCCTCCCCCTGTGTTTGAAAATCCGAACCTTATCCAAAGAATTTTTAGAAGACAAGAAGGATCATTAAGCCCCAGACCCGTCACCAGATCCTATACTTGGCCCAGTGAGTGGTTTTTTGTAGAAGACCTTTCCTTTGACGAGAATTTTGAGCATTATTTATTTAGGAATAAGTCTGAAAATGACATTGATAATACAATTTTATATCCTCAGTTCCTTGTAGATATTGAAGTCCAGAGAGAAAATTCCTCCATTGATGATTACATTTTGAATTCCCCTTAGTCCATCACTGTAACTAATACTACTGAGCTTTCAGAGTCGTCAGGATCTGCATTGCCTCCTCCTAATTCATCAGCATTCCCATCAGTCAATTCCCAATTTTCATCTCCTCCATCAACACCTCCCTTAAATCCTACAAATATTGTTTTAAATCCTCCCAGAGCCATGGCTTCCTGATATGCACACTTGGTTTTACCCCAGGTCCTCAATGATATGCCTGTTGACTATCAAAGCAAAATCCCCATCTTTGATGCCACTCAGAGCACTACAGCTCAGCAGCATGTTGATAAAATGAATGAATTTTTTGATTTACATGAGGTAGAAGCAGAGAATGTAACAACCAGGTTTTTTGTTCAAAGCTTCGGAGGTGAAGTTAGAAAGTGGTTTAGAGCCTTACCACTAGGCTCAATTTGCACTTTGCAGGAGTTGCACACACATTTTTTGGACCGGTGGGAGGTAAAAAAGAACCCACTCCAAATCATGTCTGAATACGAGAATATTAAAAGAAATGTGGGTGAAACTGTCCAATACTATTGTTTAAGATTCAATGTTGTATATAATGCTATCCCAGCTAACCTGAAGCCTCCTGTGGGATTAGCATTGTTGAAATTTCCCGATGGTTTTGATGCCAACATGGCATATCAGTTGCGTGAAAGAGACCTATCTTCACTTGAAGACATGCAGAAGATAGCAGTAAGCGTTGAAGCTAATCTTCTGGCTAAAAGAGCACGAACCAGAACTAAGAAAAGAGTCATCGTAAAGGAGGCCTCTCATTTAGACAGCAAAATGGACACTCTAATCAGAACAGTAGAAAAAATGGTTGATAGGTTAACCATTGCAGACAGACCCGAGCCTCAAATAAGAAATCTGAATTTCAGAGGACAGCAACCGCAATTCCGAATTAAATAGAGAGAGCAAAGAACGCAGGACCAAGTTGCGCCACCACAGCAACAGATTAAAAATCCATTGCAGCAGAACTACGTGCAAGGGACAGATTCAAATGATGATGATCCTGTGATTGAGGCTAATCAATTTTTCACAACTGATGGTGTGCCAATTTTCCTCACAGAAGTCGAAGAATACACAGGGGTGACTCCAGACATTCAAAAAGACCAAAATTTTGTTTTGGCCAATGACACAACATTGGAAGAAGAGTCTGATGAATACCAGAGAGGGTATATGAACGCTCTGTCGACTCAGCAAAGGCAGTACTCTTTAAGGAATAGAGAGGTTGCAATCAGTCACATCCAAAAGAGAAAATAAATCCAAATGAAGAACGATGCACAGAAGAAAGCAAAAGAGCCAGCCGACCCTTCTTCTAGCAAAGCACCTGCAGTTACTAATACAACAAATGAAAAGAAACAACAGAGCTCAACAAAGGAGCCAACGGAGAAGAAAGACCTACCCATTAAAGAGGTAGAAAAATCTCCTTCCTTTAATTTAGAAAATGAAATTTCTAAGTTAAAAGTGTCTATGCCCCTCATAGAGTTGGTGAAGAATAGTGCATATAAAACTCAGGTGTCCAAATTCTTGCAAATAGACTCTGTCTCTGATATGGTTAATGTAGAAGATGACTACCCTGAACTTATTTTCGGTGCAGCCACAGAAGAGTCTGAAGAAAATGAAGTCCCTCCTTTTTACCTGAGTCTTAGAGTACATGAGTTTATCCTTCATAATGCTATGTTAGACTCTAGGGCCTCGCATAATTTGATGCCCAAAGCTATCATGGAGAAGCTAGGCCTTGATATCACTCGAAAATATCATGATTTGTATTCCTTTGACTCAAGTAGGGTCCACTGTATTGGTCTAATCAAATAATTGGTAGTGTCTTTAGATCAGATTCCAGCAAAGAATGTCTTGATGGATGTAGTTGTTGCTGATGTCCCACCAAGGTTTGGAATGCTTATATCTAGGTCTTGGGGTGAAAAACTTAAGGGAACCATGCATCTTGACTTCTCTTATGCCACTATCCCTGTATTTGGCCAGTTGAGAAAGTTATATAGAGAAAAGAAAATGAAATATATGATTACCAGCAAATACAAGCCTGTAAATCATCCCATTAATGCTTTCCATACAGATTTAGAGTATTTTGTCTTGTATTCAGACGGTGGTTTAAATGATGAGAATGTTCAGCTGGTACAAGTGGATGAAATACCTGAGATTTCAGAGAATTTTAGAGAACTCCTTAAACAGGAAAATGATAAAGCAACAAACACTTCTGATACTCATGCCTGCTAGCAGCAAAAGGACAGTGACTAGCTAGAAATCATCCAAGGTAAAAAGAGAAAGAAACAAATTTCCAGCATCTTCAAGAAGAAGAAGAAGGCCTCTGGAGTATGGATTTTGATGGAGTTGTTGGTAAGAATGGAGTTGGTATTGGAATATGGATTAGGAGTCCTGTTTTCCAACCTGAGAAGGTTCCAAGTAATGTTAGAGTTTGTGCTTATAAGTTAGCTTTTGATTGCTCTAACAATGAAGCAGAATATGAGGCCTTCATTGCAGGTCTCAAAATTCTGAAGAAGTTGAATGCAAAAAGGATTTCTGTGTATGGTGACTCTGAGCTGATAATCAAACAGGTGAAAGGAGAATACCAAGCTAAACATCTGAGATTGAGGGCATACAAAAATGCAGTCCTAGACATTTTGAAAACATTCCCAGAGTATATGACAGCAGTGCCCAGGATGCAGAACCTCATTGCTGATTCACTTGCCACTACTGCAAGCAACTTAAATATTTCGATGAACTCCAGCAATAAGTTTGAGATCTATGTCAAACATAGGCCTATTGTTACAGAAAATTTAAGGTATTGGCAAGTATTTTGGGATGATAATGATATTAATGCATTTTTGCAGGGTGATGGAAAATTTAAAGATACTCCAATAGAGGGTGAGTATGAGGTTGATGATCAGGAGTTAGAAGCAAACCAGATGGACATATTGCAGCTAAAGGATAATGTAATTCCTAGAGGTCTCATACCTCTAGAGGATCTTTTTGATCAGGATGATGTCGCAAAGAAACCAAGCTTGGTGCCCACAGAGAAAGGAGTTGAAGATGTGAATATTGGAACAGCTGACCAGCCCAAGTATGTCAAATTGTCAAAGGCATTATCCCCTGAGGTAAAGGAGAAGTATGTTAAATTTCTTTCTGAATTTTCTGATGTATTTGCGTGGGACTATTTATATTTGAAAGTGTATGATAAGAACATAATCCAGCATACAATTCCTATCAAGCTGGATCAGAAGCCTTTCAGACAGAAGCTGAGAAGAATCAATCCAAAGCTGTCGCCATTGATTGAAAAGGAGGTAAACATGTTGTGTTGAGCTCCAAAGATGTTCTTTCTTCCACCACATTCCACTCCATTTCCTTTGTCCATTATTAATTACAGGCTCAAATGATCAATAGAATTAATTAAAATTTCTTTAAGAATGTATATCATGACTAACTTGCTATGTTTTTATGATTTTGTCATTGTAGTACTTTTGAACTAGATCTAGCTACAGAATGCAAACATTCTGTAGCTAGTTGCCGATTCTGCAACTGTCTTCATGTCTACGCAGGTTCCAGGTGTCATCTCAGAGAAAAAAACATATGGTCGTATTCCACATCATTCCCTCATCATTTTTTTCTCTCCACGAAGTTTGAACGGAATTCTGTAGGTGGTTATGCACGTGGGAACTCAAACTAGGAGATAGACTCCTAATAGGACAAGGACAGTCCAGATGTCCTTAATCATATTACGAGACCACCATCAGAGTCCTAGTTTTATTTTTATTTGGAAATACAATTATCCCTAGGTTATCTCAAGACATTTATGTAATTTTGTTATAAATATGGCTCGGGAAACCAAGGGAGAAGGTTAGATTTTGTGTTTTATTGCTAGATTTCAGAAGTCCGAAAACACTCTGTTTTGAAGTAATTTCTCTTTTAATGAAAGAAGCATCACTTTATTGAAAGCTCTGAGTCAATATTGAAGTATATTTTGCGTGCTACTCCGGTGGTAGAGGGCCCCTACTACCTGAGCAGCTTTGTTCATACGGCTTAGATAAGTATTTTAGTCTCGTTTTTCATTTCTAGCTTAAGCAGGTTTCTGAAGTTTATGTTTCATACTTGTTTACATTAATCATCATAGCTAGACTTACTCTTATAAACTCTTCCAAAATATCATCACGATGAATAAGGCATAGCTGTGGTGTTGTAGATTTTAGTTGCATTTCTTTTCGAATTTTATGATTTATGCTTGTTTACACTAAGTGTCATAGCCAGTCTTACTCCTAAAAACTCTTCCAAAACATCATTAACAATGACTAAGAAACAGTTGTGGTATCTTAGATCCTAGTTGTATTTGCTTTCAAATCTTATGTTTATGTTCAATTGCATTGAATAATACAGCCAGACTTGTTTTTACAAACTCTTCCAAAATATCATTCATATTGAACGAGATGGGCTGTAGAATTCCATAGACTAGTTACATGTTAATTTAGTTATAACACTCCGAAGGTTGATTGAATTTAGTTCAGCTCTGTCACTACATTTCAAGTTTGATAATGGCATTCTAGTTTAACTCCGTTCACTGTACTTCGAGTAGATTAGTAGCACTCTAGTTCAGTCTCAGTTCATTTTATTTCAAGAAAATATTAATGGCATTATAGTTTAGTTGTAGTCATTGTATTTTAAGATTGATAGACCCCGTTCTAGCCTAGTGCTATCCATTGTATTTCAAGTAGTATTAGTTGTTAAAATTAGTCTTTCGGCCTTCATTATTTACAACTTACTTTTGTTTTGAATTTATATTGATACATCATCACATGAACAGGGGTCAGTAATATCAGTTTAAGGCTTTGATTATTCTGCAAATCCTTTACAAATTCACCTATAGCCTTTTTCCCAAACATTATTCTAGAAAATATCTAAACTTCTGAATAAGGCCTAGTAGTGATAAGTCAAGTTGCAGAATAGGGTAACTTCAACATCATAGGTTAATCTAGAATAGAAACCTTACTATGTTACAAATAATCATTTTTTTTGTAATATTGTGAGTTGATTGTTTATTTAGGAGAACTTCATTTACACTTAACTTTTCCATTTCTCAAGCTCTTACAACACATCTTTAATGAATGAATTGGATAAGTTCAAGCTCATGTTGTGATTTATTTCCTTGCAATGAAGTCATTATCAAGCTTTGCATTTGTTGTTTGCCATCCATAGTTTAGGCTTTGTTCTATTTTAATATAACCAATAGCTTCTTTTCACCAGCACTTAGTTCTTTCCCTTTTCAAACATAAAACCATAAAACCAAAAACATCATAAAACACTAAACACAACGTAGTGAGAAACAAATACCTAGGCACATATAGTGCACCACACTTCAACAGTTTACTAGCCCTGGTTGACAATTAATGAACTCAATTTAGGAACACTAGGTTGAGCACAAACATTTTGGCGCCATTGCCGGGGAAGTGTAACTAGGTAGCCTTGTTTCTTAACTTCCAAAAACAATGATATGCATAGAGAGAGAGACTCAAGGGGTAGATTCATAAGAAGCAGAAGTTTGATTCCTAGAACACCACTTGTTTCACCTAGACCAAGAGCCAGTACACCTCCAACTCAGACCCACATTCCATCCTTTACTGATCCTAGACTTCCAGAAGACTTAAGATCAGATATTCCATTAGAAAGACCTTCCACTTCATCCACTGAACCTGTCTTAGAAGAAGATTCAAGGACCCCTACTAGAGACACAAACTTTTCCACTTCCACAGAAGAATCAACTATGGCAGAAGAAGGGGGAGGAGGAGTCTTTAATGGAGAACACACATTATTTGGAGGGGGTAGAGGTAGAGGTAGAGGAGAAGGAGGTAGAGGTGCAGAAGGTGAAGGAGGAAGAGGAAGAGGTAGAAGAGAGATGGGAAGCTCTTTTGGGTTTCCTATAGTAGATGAAGAAACCAATACAACTATGAAAAATATTTCACCCTCTGTCCTTCCAAACTTCTATGGACTTAAAACTGAAGATCCTGAAACCTTCCTATTTGAATTTGAAGTCCCGTGTAGAACTTATGACTACTTACAAGATGCTCAAAAACTTAAACTATTTCCTTCAACATTGAAAGGAGCAGCATTGAAGTGGTTTATGAGTTTGATCAACAGTTCTATTAGGACATGGGAAGATATGAAACAAGAATTTCTAGAGAGGTATTTGGATTATTGTATGCCAGTCAATCATAAGGAGGAGGTGTTCAAGATGATACAAAAAGAAGATGAAAACCTGGAAGATTTTTTGGAGAGATTTCATTACAAAATCAAAAGAGCAAAAATGGAGAACTTAGATCAAGACACCTTAAAAGCTCTCTTGTTGAAGAAAATTAGGGATGAATGGTTGGATATCCTTAACTTGATGGGAAAAGGGGATATATCTCAGCTCACATTACCTGAAATATCTGAGTTATGTATCAACCTTTCAAGAGGGAAGTCCAAAACTGTAAAAGGTCCAAGAGACCCTCCTCTTGCAAGGGTAAGTAAGTCTGCTTCTGGGACAGTAAGTAGGGCAGAGATAGGGCATATGTTTGATGAATTCAAATCTGACATATTAGGGAGTCTTAGTGAACAAATAGACACCCTTAAGTTACAAAACAAGAAAAAAGTTGAATCTGGTGCCTTAGCAATCTTTTGTCCCAAATGTAGAAAGAATCATGCCTTGAGAGAATGTCCTTTGGATGCAAAAGTTGTAGAAACCTGTGTAATTTGTTCAGAAAAAAATGAAACCAAGAGATGTCCTTCACTTCCTGGTCTTAAAGCTGTCTTTCAAGAGGAAACTCCTACAAATTCCACAGAATCTCTCAATTTTGTCTCTAGAAGGCCTTGGCAAGGACCTCAAACACAAGGATTCCATGATCAATTGTATAATCAACCTCCACTAAATTGGAATTCTTGGCAGCAACCTTGCCCCAATTTCAAAATCAATCTCAAGCTTGGGCACAAGGAGCACAAAATCCCTATGGAAGATACTCCCAGTACTATCAATATCCACCATCCTATCCACCATACCCACATTTTCTCCTCAAAATCCTCAACAAAATCCTCAATAGAATACTCAGAACCCACAACATCAAAATCAACCACTCCCATTACCATTTCCTCATAAATCGAATCAGTTGCCTGCTCAACCCATACCAAACCCCAACAATAAAAATCCTCAGAATACATACATGATAGAAGGCCAATAGTTTCCAACTTATTTAATTACTCCTCTAGACCTTAGTGATGTTCAACTTAGGTCTGGAAGAATACTTGAAAAGAGGAAACCTTCTATGATCATACAAGAACAAGATGACTCTGAGGAAGATTCTCTACGGGAAAATAAAAGTCTTGAAGAAGACACATCTTTTCAGGACCCAAACATTGAGAAACCAAAACAAAAATAACCAATAATTTCAACTCCTGTATTAGAGCAGCCATCAACATCCACTCCTACACCTCCCTTTCCTGAAATATTACAAATTGATAGAGGTGTAGAAAAACAAATTATGGTGCCTAATTATGATTTCCTAGATGAGCTGAGAAATGTCTATATTAATATTCCATTATTATAAAGTTATCAATGAAATTCCAATTTTAGCAAAGACAATAAAGGAGTTGAGCATGAAGAAAACAAGAAAAAGAATAAGAGAGACAAAGAAAATTCAACTGGCAGGAAAAATAGTAGATATCATGATGGGTAAGATTGATATTCCAAAGTATCTAGACCCAGGAAATCCAGTTGTTAAAATTCACATCAATGGAATTGAGATCCAAAACACACTCATTGATTTAGGAGCAGCAATCAATATCATGAGTAGACAAATCATGGATAAACTGAAACTTCCTAATCTTCTTTTTACACCCACATTATTACAATTAGCAGACAGATCTGTGATCAAACCCGATGGGGTAATAGAAGACATTCCAGTGTCCCTAGATTCTTGGGAGTACCCTGTGGATTTTATGATCCTAACTCCTAAGAATAATCTAGGAGGGCATCCTATTATATTAGGAAGACCTTGGTTAGCTACAGCTGATGCTTTCATTAGTTGTAGATCCGGTGATATGTATATCTCTGATGGTATTTCAACTAAGAAATTCACTTTGTATCCTCCAGCAAGGAAAATTACAGATTTATATGATACTCAATGGATAGAGGATGAAGAAGACTTACAACCTCTCTTCACAATTTCAGAAATTAGTGAAGATAGTGAAATTCTGAATACTTTAGAAAACTTTGAATCCTCTTCGAAATACAAACATAAACAATTTCAAGAAGAATCCAACATTGAGTTTTTATCATCAAAACAGATGTCTCTTCATTCTATGGATAAATTTGGCAGCTCTACAAGTGAGATATTTCCAGGCAAAACTTTAAACATAAACAAGAACCTAGAAAAATCTCAACAAGAAGAGCTAGTCAAGATCTTACAGAGACATTCTTCTGCATATGCATGGGAGTACACTGATATGAAAGGGATAAGCCCCAAGACTTGCACTCATCACATCTACATAGAGGAAAATTATAAACCAATCAGACAACCTCAAAGACGGATGAATCCAAATCTTAGGGAGATTGTTAAAGAAGAATTGCAGAAATTGTTGAATGTCAACTTTATCTATCCTATTTCAAATAGTCAGTGGGTTTCTCCTTTGGTAATTGTGCCAAAGAAAAATGGTAAATGGAGGGTATGTATTGACTACCGAGAATTAAACAAAGCTACTCTTAAATATCATTTTCCCCTACCTTTCATAGATCAGGTGTTAGATACCTTAGCTGGAAAAAAGTACTTCTCATTTCTAGATGGGTTTAGTGGTTATAATCAAATTCAAGTAGCACTTGAGGACCAAGACAAAACCACATTTACCTGTCCTTGGGGTACCTATGCTTACCGAGTATTGCCATTTGGATTATGCAATGCACCTACAACATTTCAAAGGGCAGTATTAGGAATTTTTTCAGATCTAATACATGATTGTGTAGAGGTATATATGGATGATTTCACAGTTTATGGAAACACATTTGAAGAAGCCTTAACAAACTTGGAATTTTTTTTAAAAATATGTAAAGAAGAAAATCTTTCACTTAGTCATGAGAAGTGTTTTATGATGTTTACTGAAGGAATTGTTTTAGGACATCACATTTCAGGGGATGGGATTAGAGTTGATGAGTCAAAAGTTGAAGTCATCTCTAACTTATTTATTCCAAGTTGTCAAAAAGATGTTAGGAGTTTTCTAGGATTTACAGGATATTATCGAAGATTTATAGAAAACTTCACCAAGATAGCATCTCCACTCTTCAAATTACTTACCAAAGACTGTGAATTCAAATGGAATTTTGATTGCCAGTTAGCCTTTGAGACCCTGAAAACAAAAATTTCTGAAGCACCTATTTTAAGGGGACCTAACTGGAAGTTACCTTTTCATATTTCAACAGATGCCTCAGATACAGCTCTAGGAGCAGTATTGGGACAAAAAGACCTGATTCTTTATGCCATCTACTATACCAGTAAAAATTTGACTCCTGCAGAGTTAAACTATACTGTAACTGAAAAAGAGTTTTTAGCTATTGTTCATGCCATAAACAAATTCAGACACTATATAACAGGCTATGAAACTTTTGTTCACACTGATCATTATGCAATTAGATACTTAATGAACAAATCAATTACTAATGGCAGAGTCATAAGATGGTTATTTCTTTTACAAGAATTCAACATTACCATTCTAGATAGGCCTGGAAAACAAAACACAGTAGCCGATTTCCTATCTAGACTCCAAAACATCAAAGATGACACTCCAGTTGAAGATCAATTTCCTGATGAATATCTTTTTGCAATTTCTACTCAGACTCCTTGGTTTGCTGACATTGCTAATTATTTAGTTTCAAGGAAATTTCCTTCAATAATGAATGCAAGAGACAAAAGAAAAATCATTTATGACAGTGCAAAATATTCATGGGTTGCTAATGAGTTTTACAAGACAGGTCCAGATTTTATCATTAGGAGATGTGTTCGGGAAGACGAGATGCCTGAGATTATCAAAGCATGTCATGATGAACCTTGTGGCGGACACTTTGTTGATAAGAGGACAACTTATAAGGTCCTTCATTTAGGATATTATTTTCCATCCCTTTTTAAAGATGCTAAAGAGTATGTCAAAATGTGTGACAGTTGCCAAAGGGTAGGGAAACCTTCTCCTTTAGGTGAGATGCCATTACAGCCTTAGGTACATATTGAACCTTTTGAAAAATGGGCTTTGGATTTTGTAGGACCTATTAGTCCTCCATCAAGACAAAAGAAATATATATTAGTTTGCACTGATTATGTTACCAAATGGGTAGAAGCCAAGCCATTACTTTCTGCTACTGAAGCATCTGTAGTTAATTTTATTTTTGAGGATATTTTTACTCGTTTTGGTGTCCCAAGGGAAATTGTTACAGATCAAGGAGCTCAATTCACATCAAGGCTAGTGGAAAAAATGATGGAGAGGTACAAAATCAGACACAGAAAATCTACTCCCTATCATCCACAAGCAAATGGTCAAGTGGAATCTACTAATAAGGTTATTGAAGGGATCCTAAAAAAGACTGTTCATTTACATAGAAGAGATTGGGAAGACAGGCTTCCTGAAGCTTTGTGGGCCTATAGAACTACATGGAGAAGCACAACAGTTCATACTCCCTATGAACTTGTTTATGGAAAACAAGTTTTGTTTCCCATAGAGTTTCAGATTCAAACTTTTAAAATGGCAATTCAGCTAGGACTTGATCTAACAGAGGCACAAAAGCACAGATTGGAGCAAATTAATGAATTGGATGAGATCAGACAAGATGCAGTCCAGAAAACAAGTATAGTCCAACAACAAAGGACTAGATGGCATGATAAGTACATCAAGGAAAATAAGTTCAAAGAAGGTGACTGGGCTCTCTTGTTTGATTCAAAGTTCAAAGATTTTCAAGGTAAATTCCAAACACATTGGCTTGGGCCATATGAAATTGTGAAATTTTTTTACAATGGAGCAATAAAAATCAGGACAATAGATGAAGAAGAGGTCACTTTTCTTGTGAATGGTCATAGATTGAAGTTGTATCATAAGCCACTTTCAAGAGAAGAATTTGTCAAGAAGTTCCAGGAAAACAGTGATGTGAAGTTAATGAAGAAGAATCTTTCTTCTTCATCAACTTAATTGAATTTTCTGAAGTCACTTTATTTAAAAAAAATAAAAATAAAAAAATAAAGTATAAACATGAAAACTAATCACTGATTAGCATGCTTATACAGAAAAGGTAGAGTGAAAATCAGAATCTTTCTGACACTTTAGCTTTTCAAATTTGTTCTTTTTTTGCAAGCAGTTGTTACAAAATCATAAGTGCAGATCCATTTCACTTATGGTCCATCTCATTTCATCCATCCATATTCCATTTCATCCTTTCATCCATACTCCATTTCATTCATTCATCCACACTTCATTCATTTCACCCTATGGTCCACCTCATTTCCATCCTAGATTTTTAAGTTTGATGTTTTTCTGCAATTGAATAATACATATCATGAATTGCAGGCCACTTCTCATACTTCACTCCATTTCATAAGTTGTGATCCATTCCACTCCATTATTCACTTCATTCATATTCCATTACACCATATTTTATTATCCATCTTCACTCATTCCATACAACATTCCATTCATGCTCCAAACCATCCCATTTCATGTTTCAAGTCTTTTATAGGTACATTCTACAATCAGTTAAACATTCTGCAGCCAGTCAGACATTTTGCAGCCAGACAGACATTCTGCAGCTAGAGATCCTGAAAGCACTGTCCAGTAATCACCTGATCTGCAATAAAATGATCCTGCATATCCATGACAACAAGCAAAATCAAGGGAGTTATGAAGACTCAAAAAGTAATGATTTTCAGGGGAGAACAAAGCATATAAAGATCACAAAAATCAAAGGAAAGGCAAAGGTAAAAGTTCTAATTATAATGACATATCATGAAAAATTTTAGTATAGTTAAGTTATGAATAATTCAAAAATTTGTTTTAATTGATTTTTTTTATCATGCCTAACAAACCTCCCGTAGAAACTTTGGATAAAACTCCTTCTATTCCACCATTTCAAATCCCATATCTGATCATCATTTAAAAATCTAAACGGTTAAAGTGCTGAAGTGATTGGATTAGTCACGTCACTAAGCCAAAGCATTTAATGATGATTTTTGAATTCGTTACAAAATATCTCCGCGGTATTTTCTTCCGTGATATCTTTCAACTCATATACATCATCCTCACCTCATTATATTCATTCCGTAATCACTCCATATCATTCTTTCCCGTAGCCAACTCTTAACCATTTCAGTCTGTAAAACAGAGGAAACATCTATGGGGCAAAAACATCTCTGTAACAACCATTGTCACCGTGAACAGAGGAGCAACAATTTGAAGGTTGGAAAGAGAAGTTATGGGTCTCATAGTGAGGACCGAACCGGTTGGAACTAAGTACTTGGAAGGATATCCTCAAATCAGAGAAATGTTACAACAAGCAGGGTGGTTGCAATTCTTTGAAAAATTCAGTGGTTTTCACAAAGAGGTGACTAAAACGTTTGCACGGTCTTTCAATGGAGCTGAGATCGAGATAGGAGATATTAAATTCACCATTACAGAAGCCTCAATTGCAAAAGCAACAGAATTTCCCAGACAAGGAGAAAGGTGGTTCAAGAATAGACAATTTCATAGCGAGGCATGGAAGCAGATACTCAAGTCACCAGGTATGGATGTTTCCATTTTTAAAAAGGGTATCCCTAGCTCTGCACTAAAGAACAAATGGAGGAACATGTTGCTTATCTTGCAAAAATTCATCACTTGTGAAGGAAGATATGGTACCTTCTATGTTTATCATATTCGGTTGATAATGCATTTCTTAGAAGAAGAACTCAATTTTCCCTTTTTCTTTCTTCATAGTTTAAAGAAAATGGCCTCAAGTGTTCAAAAGAGAGTTCAATTTCTAGAAACAACCTTATACCACCATGGTTTAGTAAAAATTTTGATTAAACATCATTTGAGAAAAATGGGAGATAATTGGGAAGAGTTCTTAGTGAGAAATCACTTTGAAGAACCCAAGGAACCTCCACCTGAAGACAAACCTACAAAAAGAAGCAAAAGATGGAAAACCTCCAAAACTGAAACTGGTAAAACAATACAAGAAGGCAGTGAAGAAATGATTTCTGAGAAATTGGCTCAGATTAGGAAGCAGCTTAAGAAAGAGAGGATGATAAGAAAATTTGCCAGAGAGAAAGGAGAAGGACCATCTCAACCAAGACGGAGCCACGGACTTAGAGGGATACTAAAGAATACAAAGGTTAAAAAAACTGAAGTCATAAACATAGAGGATGAAGAAACACCTACTGAGGAGGATTTTGATGAAGGAGCTCCTGAAATAGACCCAACACAACAAGAAATTTACAACTATGTTGAGACATTAGAGAAAAGAGCTTCAGAAAGTAGAGACAGAACTCCTAGTCCACCAAAATCTGCAGTTGATATCCTAAGGAGAGATAAATATGAGTTAGAAATACTCAACAGGCATATCAAGAATGAGAATGAAATTCTGAGAGAGCAGGTTAAACTAAAAACTGATATGAATTCAACTCTGTCTCTACAAATGCAAAAGTTGTACAAGGCCAATGAAAAATTGAAGAAGAAAAATAAAAAGTTAACCAGGGCACTCACAAATTTGAGATTCAAGTTAGTCATAAGAAAGCGCAGAAGGCCTTTGACTGCCAGGAAAAGCAGAAGAAGAGGGTTTGATGTCCTTGCAGAGGTCTCAGAGTTCATGGAATAGTTGCATGAGGACATGCAAGAACCTATCAGTGGGGGTATGTTGAGCTCCAAAGATGTTCTTTCTTCCACCACATTCCACTCCATTTCCTTTGTCCATTATTAATTAAAGGCTCAAATTATCAATAGAATTAATTAAAATTTCTTTAAGAATGTATATCATGACTAACTTGCTATGTTTTTATGATTTTGTCATTGTAGTACTTTTTGAACTAGATCTAGCTACAGAATGCAGACATTTTGTAGCTAGTTGTTGATTCTGCAGCTATCTTCATGTCTACATAGGTTCCAGGTGTCATCTCAGAGAAAAACACATATGGTTGTATTCCACATCATTCCCTCATCATTTTTTGCTCTCCACGAAGTTTGAACGGAATTCTGTAGGTGGTTATGCACGTGGGAACTCAAACTAGGAGATAGACTCCTAATAGGACAAGGACAGTCCAGATGTCCTTAATCATATTACGAGACCACCATCAGAGTTCTAGTTTGATTTTAATTTGGAAAGACAATTATCCCTAGGTTATCTCAAGACAGTTATGTAATTTTGTTATAAATATGGCTCGGGAAACCAAGGGACAAGGTTAGATTTTGTGTTTGATTGCTAGATTTCAGAAGTCCGAAAACACTTTGTTTTGAAGTAATTTCTCTTTTAATGAAGGAAGCATCATTTTATTGAAAGCGCTGAGTCAATATTGAAGTAGATTTTGCGTGTTACTCCCATGGTAGAGGGCCCCTGCTACTTGAGAAGTTTTTTTCATACGGTTTAGATAAGTATTTTAGTCTCGTTTTTCATTTCTAGCTTAAGCAAGTTTCTGAAGTTTATGTTTCATACTTGTTTACATTAATCATCACAACTAGACTTACTCTTATAAACTCTTCCAAAATATCATCACGATGAATAAGGCATAGCTGTGGTGTTGTAGATTTTAGTTGCATTTCTTTTCGAATTTTATGATTTA
This sequence comes from Pinus albicaulis, assembly GCA_034641835.2. NCBI lineage: Eukaryota > Viridiplantae > Streptophyta > Pinopsida > Pinales > Pinaceae > Pinus > Pinus albicaulis. Next base: position 103,716,987 of record CM076575.1, read on the forward strand.
TGCTTGTTTACACTAAGTGTCATAGCCGGTCTTACTCCTACAAACTCTTCCAAAACATCATTAAAAATGAATAAGAAACAGCTGTGGTATCTTAGATCCTAGTTGTATTTGCTTTCAAATCTTATGTTTATCTTCAATTGCATTGAATAATACAACCAGACTTGTTTTTACAAACTCTTCCAAAATATCATTCATATTGAATGAGATGGGCTGTAGAATTCCATAGACTAGTTGCATGTTAATTTAGTTATAACACTCCAGAGGTTGATTGCATTTAGTTCAGCTCTGTCACTACATTTCAAGTTTGATAATGGCATTCTATTTTAACTCCGTTCACTGTACTTCAAGTAGATTAGTAGCACTCTAGCTCAGTCTCAGTTCATTTTGTTTCAAGAAAAGATTAATGGCATTCTAGTTTAATTGTAGTCATTGTATTTTAAGATTGATAGACCGCGTTCTAGCCTAGTGCTATCCATTGTATTTCAAGTAGTATTAGTTGTTAAAATTAGTCTCTCGGACTTCATTATTTACAACTTACTTTTGTTCTGAATTTACATTGATACATCATCACATAAACAGGGGTCAGTAATATCAGTTTAAGGCTTTGATTATTCTGCAAATCCTTTACAAATTCACCTATAGCCTTTTTCCCAAACATTATTCTAGAAAATCTCTAAACTTCTGAATAAGGCCTAGTAGTGATAAGTCAAGTTAAAGAATAGGGTAACTTCAACATCATAGGTTAATCTAGAATAGAAACCTTATTGTGTTATAAATAATCATTTTTTTTGTAATATTGTGAGTTGATTGTTTATTTAGGAGAGCTTCATTTACACTTAACTTATCCATTTCTCAAGCTCTTCCAACACATCTTTAATGAATGAATTGGATAAGTTCAAGCTCATGTTATGATTTATTTCCTTGCAATGAAGTCATTATCAAGCTTTGCATTTTTTGTTTGCCATCCATAGTTTAGGCTTTGTGCTATTTTAATATAACCAATAGCTTCTTTTCACCAGCACTTAGTTCTTTCCCTTTTCAAACATAAATCCATAAAACCAAAAACATCATAAAACACTAAACACAACGTAGTGAGAAACAAATACCTAGGCACATATAGTGCACCACACTTCAGCAGTTTACTAGCCCTGGTTGACAATTACTGAACTCAATTTAGGAACACTAAGTTGAGCACAAACAGGTTGTACAAAGCAGGTATCATAGTTCCCATTAGATTTTCTGAATTGATTTCAAATTTGGTTCCAGTACATAAAAATACTGGAGAAATAAGATTGTGTATAGATTTTCGGAACTTGAATAAGGCATCCTTAAAGGATAATTACCCACTTCCGAAAATGGACCATATTCTGCAGAGAGTAGTTGGAGCATCTAGGATGTCACTACTTGATGGCTACTCAGGGTACAACTAGATCTTGGTGCATGAGAAGGACCAAGATAAAACTGCCTTCACAACACCCTGGGGAACCTTCCAGTATGCTAAGATGCCATTCGGACTGAATAACGCTGGAACTACTTTCTAGCGTGCAATGGACATTGCTTTTGCAAATGACAAAGATGTTTTTCTTGTTGTTTATTTGAATGATTTGACAGTGTTTTCAGGTTCAGATGATGAGAATTTGCACCATTTAAGAGTGGTTTCTCAGCGTTGCCAAAAGTTTGGGATTTCTCTCAATCCCAAGAAGAGCCTTTTTCCATGGATGAGAGAAAATTGCTTGGGCATGTCATCTCTAAAGATGGCATCCGCATTGATCTAGCCAGAGTGGAGGCAATTCAACTCATAGATCTTCCACGAAACAAGAAAGAGATTCAGGCCTTCAATGGTAAGATGAATTTTTTGCGCAGATTTATACCTAATCTGGCTAAACATTTGAGCGAAATGACCAATATGTTGAAGAAATACAACACTGTTAAGTGGAGTGAAGAAGCTATCCAGTCATTCAATTTGGTAAATTTTTCTTTGTCTAATGCCCCAGTTTTGATCAACCCCGACTATACTCAAGATTTTATCATATTTTCGTTTGCATCTAAGCATACTATGGCTGTTGTTTTAATGCAAAAGAGAGATGAAGTAGAAAATCCAATTTCCTTTTTCAGTAGGACTATTAGAGATGCTTCTTTAACATATAATATTATTGAAAAACAGGCATTGGACCTAATCAAGGCATTGAAGGATTTTAGGGTCTATATTCTGCATTCACATACTATAGCATATGTCCCTAACGCAGCAGTGAAGGATGTGTTGATGCAAACTGATCCAGAAGGTAGAAGAGGAAAATGGATAGCAGCTATGTTGGAGTATGATCTGGAGATCAAGCCCACGAAGTTGATCAAAGGCCAAGGCTTGGCAAAATTGATGGCTCAATCGAATCTGTGTGCTTTAGATATAAACCTCATTAAAGCAATGTCAGAAGAGGAAGATGAAGTTTTGCTGGTTCCCATTTCAGATTTTTTTTGCAGTCCCCTTGGTATTCAAATATTGTTTATGTTCTTCAGCATTTGTCACCTCCTATAGGCATGTCTAAGAGTAAAGGTAGATCTTTGAAGCTTAAATCTGTAAAATATTGCATTTTAAACAATGCTTTGTATTGGAAGGATCCAGGAGGCGTTCTGCTCAACTGTTTGGTTGAAGAAGAAGCTTAGAAGGTAATGCAAGATTTCCATAAATTTGACTGTGGTGGTCACTTGTTTTGGAAAACTACAGCCAACAAGGTATTGAGAGCCCAGTATTATTGGCCCACATTATTTTCTGATTTATATAAAACAGTGATGAATTTTCGTGAATGTAAAATTTTCCAAGGGAAGAAGAAATTGCTTCCACTTCCTTTGAAACCAGTTTCAGTGAACGCGCCCTTTCAGCAGTGGGGGCTCGATTTTATAGAAGAAATTCACCCTGCGTCCTCAGCACAACATCGATGGATATTGACTGTGACAGATTACTTTACGAAATGGATCGAGGCCATCCCTACGAGGAAAGTGACTGACGCGGTAATTATTCAATTCCTTGAATCGAATATTTTATCTCGTTTTGGCTGCCCATGTAAAATCGTGACAGATAATGCAACTGCGTTTAGATCAAAGAAAATGGTCGATTTCTATGACAAATACAACATCGTGTTGGGCCATTCAAAAACATATTACCCACAAGGCAACGGCCTCGCAGAGTCATTGAACAAATTGCTGATGAATATAATTAAGAAAATGTTGGAGGCAAACAAAAGAAATTGACACCGAAAGCTCATCAACGCACTGTGGGCAGACAGAGTTAGCAGTAAAAAATCAATAGGTATGTCACCTTTTGAGCTAGTTTATGGTACTGATGCTGTCTTTCCTACTTCTCTTATAGTTCCAATTATGAGATTGTTACAATAATTTGGCAGCTAAGATGATGACAACCAGCGAAGGATCAACCAGATGATCCACCTTCAACAAACAAGAGAAGAAGTGTCACAGAAAGCGAGTCAGTTGCAGGACAAGATTAAAAAGATCTATGATAGGAATACAAAAGCAGAAAATTTTCCGCTGGATGATGTAGTGTTGAAATGGGATGCAAGAAATCAATACAAAGGGAAGCACGGTAATTTTGAAAACCTTTGGAAGGGACCATACAGAATTAAAACATACAGGGGACAGAATGCCTTCTTGCTTTCAGAAATGGTTGGCCAGGATTGTCCGGGTGGAGCAGTAAATGGTAGGCTATTGAAGCACTACCATTGTTCGAGATAGGGATTGGAATCTATCTCATCATCATTGTATATACCATGTTATTTTTTATCAGAGTTCAAAATGCACAGTCATTCAAGTTTGGCGCCCGAGGTGAAGGATATAAAACTTGGATGACATGTGTATGGTCTGATTTTATTTCAGTCTTAGTCTTGAGTCAGAGTCAGTTTGCATTTGTGTCAGCTTTGAGTATTTTTTACTCCATGCCCAATGGATAAGGCTACTTGGTCTATGGTGTTCTTGGCACCTCCAAGGAGCTACCATCCCCATTGAAGCCAATGTTAGTGTCAATCTAGTCATACTGCCATTAGTGATCAAAACTGCTCTTTTGCATTTGCATATTAGGTGTCTCATACCGAATAAATTTCACCATTCTGCTAGGTCATGGATTCATTGATGGTAGTAATTTTTTATCAGTTTTCCCTCATGAGGTACTTGCTGATTTTCCTCTCTATGGTCTTCAGTCATTAGTCACTTTCATTCTCAAAATCATATCAGTAGGTCATAGGTTGGGTCTCATTAGTTTCTAAGGTCTCACCATGGTCAAATTAATGAGTCAAATGTCAACAAATATTAGCAAGGTCATGAGGAAGTCAATAAATTCAAATTCATAGCACCTGGAAGATCAAAGAGACATTTTATTCAGCTTGATAATTTTCACCTCAAAACCATGTTTTGAGGTGAAAACATGATATTTTGCCTTTATTATTGTTAATTATGTAATTCTATATCATCATGTGTAATAAGTCACAACTCAGAAGCTGCCATCTCCACAAAGTCATCATCCTACCTTCAGAGGAGTTTTTCACAGCATGTTCAGCGCCAAATTATCTTCCAAGTAGATCCATAAAAAAAAACCTGGAAAGAGCTTTCCAACGGTATAATGCACTCTTAAAACTGACTTCCGGATTGAAATTTATGCTTAAGTGAAGTAAAATTCCCTATGTCCTCATATAATCCCTATTTCCCATTTTTCCCCTTAATTTTGTGTTTAAAGTTTAATATTCCCCCTAAAAATTCCTTTTCCCCCCTCCTGATGGTAAAAATTGCATTAATACATTAAACCCGATCCCAAAATCACTTCCCCTCCATCCTCCTTTGAAACTTTATAATAAACATTTTAAAGATTTTATTATAAAGTCCCACCACATTGCAATACGTAACCACTTCCCCACCATACTTTATAATAAACTTTATAACAAATTTTGTATTATAAATCCCACCGACTTTCGATCACAATCACATTTCTTTCCCCGATCGATCACATCGCATAGTCCCAAAACTTCCAATGCAATCAACGCAGTTCCAATCGACCCACCGATCGATCGCATCGCATCATTTAAATCCCATCGCTGATTGAACCTTCCCTGACTACAAAACCTCTGATGTGATTGATCACAGTCCCTCCTCCGATCACATCGCAACCTTTTATAAGTGCACCTCAATTGGCCCCGCCCGATGCAATCCCAACCGTTGATCCGATTGACGATCAGACGACCCACATCCAAATGTGCCATCGCAATCGGCGATTTCGTATATAACCTTGCCTCCACCCTCCTCCGATTCTGATCCCAATTGACCTATGGGCCCACCACGTAATATCTCTGCCCGTTCATTATAAATAGACCTTGCCCCTTTGTTGAATTAAATTTTGTTTCAAAATTATTTTACAAAGGGCCTTTCTCTCCTCACGTCGGAAATGTTATATTGTGTTATGTTCCGCCCCACCCTCCGGTCCCCTATTGCGGTCACTGTGTGTATTAAAATCTATCGCAGACATGCATTTCAAAGGTTTTGTTGTATATTATGTTCCTTCCTCACCTTCCGATTTCGATTACAACATTGAACTTCCCCCCAATCGCATCGAAAGTTCTTCGCTCCATTGTATATTGTATTCCCTCTGCCTTTTATTTCGATTGCGAATGCGATGCGGGTCCCTCCTCCTTTCCTCTGCTCCTATCCATTTAGAAATTAATTTTTCCCTTCACAAAGCATATAATTTCATTTCAGTTTTATTTTGAATAGCATTTTATTTAAATAAGTTAGTTTTCTCCAAACAAATAAAGGAAAGCAAAGCGACAGTCAAAAGGTCAAGAGCTAAAATAAGCAAAGATTGTTACAATAGCAACAAAGTAGGAAATCTGCTTTCGGATTGCCTATTTTTCCTTCATACAATATAACAACGAAATCTCCAAGTGGTCAAATGTAATGTTGTCCCTTATTTTTAGGGGCAGATTGTTGTATTTCTTTCCTATGATTGTACTTCAGTTTTTGAGCTATCAGAACAACTCCCTTTTTCTGTGGATCCATGTTCCCACATTTCAAATTATTTATTGTAATTGTCAATCATATGTCTGAGTTCTGTAATTCAGCAGTAGGGGAATAGTGTGGAAGAACATTTTGCGCTCCATTGCACAGTTTGACAGGGATTAATAAGATATGCAGCTCTGATTTGTGGGATCCATGTGGTATGAGATTTAGCATTTGTCTCTCTCCTTTGTTTCATATGTAAATTGTTATGTGTTCCATTCATCCATAAACATTTCTTTTGAATGTTTTCAAGATAGAAAGGTAGGATCCATTTTTTATGCCCTGCCTTGGGAAAACATTCATATTCCATTTTTTTTCTTCTGTTTGAAAAGGATGCATTGAACGTGCCCTTTTCAACTCCTCACCAGTCTTTCCATCCCATCCTTATTAAATTTTAATTGCTAATTTTCCTGCCTATCTTGCCCCATGAAATACCCTATGTCCTAATTTAATTCCCGGTTTCAACTGTCCCTTTTAATCCCACATATCCCTGAAATTCATTCATTTATTTTATTAAAACCTTTTTCCCATCATTTTACCTAGCCTAATATCAGTCCACTGTTGTGTTTTATTGAATATCTATTTTTACGGAGAGAGCCCTCTCCTGTCCTTGTAGGGCTAGCTACAAGGCTGAGCGTGGTTTTGTTTTTTACCCTGTTTTTCCCTTTTCAGCCTGGGGTCCAATTCGGGAGCTAACACCTTCTCAGCTTCCTCATGAGTAAGGCACCTCCTTAAAATCGTATCGACACCATGACGATAAAGTTTATTTCCAACGATCAGATAATATTTGGCTTGGTATCGAATACGTCATTGTTGAGAGCGAGAGGTATCGGGCCGAAAAGTATGGGTTTGGCGATAAATGATATAATCCCCATACCAAGGATCAGATGATCCGATCAGAAACAGAGGCTCATCAGGGATTGATGGTTCTGATGTAGTAGTAGTACTATCAGAGGGAAGGTCATAGAGAAGCTCAGCTAAAACTAAAGACTTCTTTGACTTGGATTTGATAAATTCCAAATAAAACTCCTGTAAAATGATGATCCATTTTGAATATCCCCCCCCCCCCCCCCATCAATTGACATGATAGAATGTAAGTCATGGGGTTGCAATCTGTAATGACAATGGTCTTCCAGAACAGGATATAATGGTGAAATCTTTGGACAACTCGAACAACCTCCAAGGCAAGATTTTTGACATATGAATACTTCATTTCTGTATCATTGATATTACCACTCAAATAATATATTAGATGTTCTATCCCATCTTCTTCTTGGACCAATACCATAGCAATGGTTGTATCATCCATGGAAATATATAAGAAATAATCACTCTGATAATTGGGGGGATACATTAATGACACCTGGACAAGTGTATCCTTGATAGCATCAAAAGAAGCTTGCGCAAAGGCTTATCCCAATGGAAGGGAATATTTCGCAAAGGCTTATCCCAATGGAAGGGAATCCCCTTTTTCAAGAGACGAGTAAATGCTTTAGCCATTTTAGCGTAGTTGGGTATGAACCTCCGTAGGAATTTAGCCTTTCCCTGAATTTTATGTAACTAAAGTAAATTTGATGGTGTAGGCAAATCAAGAATGGTCTGGATCTTCAGTGGATCGATTTGAATACCTTCTTTTAAGACGACGACTCCAAGAAAATGACTAGAACCAACACAAAACAAACATTTATGTTTCATTTTCACAGTTTCATAATGCATGTTGTAATTGGCATATCCCACAAACCCCCGAGTGCGATAACACTTCCATTTTGTGTTGCACCCCTTTAGCCTCAAAAAATTTAAAAACCCTTATATGCTTAAGGCCGCTTATATATTTATTTACTTAGGCGCATTTCCATTTATGCTTTAAAATTTTGAAAGGGACCCACCTTACCTTTTCGCATCACTATAACGTAAATTTCATTGATTCCGCTTACCTCTGCCTTCCTGATTCCCCAATTACGATTAAAGTGGGGCCCTTACTTGTTATGTAAGTCATCGCTAATCGCATATCGCAATTCCTCCATGCCATTCATTCATATCACTCACCCCGATCCCTGATATGCGATTTGCGATACCAACTCCTTTCCCCTATTGCGATATGAAGTGGGACCATTTCTCCCTTCCACGTCATCTCTTCCCCCATAACCCATCACATATCGCATTATCCAATTCCCAAATGATATGTTGTCTATTCTGACTCACCAATATACAATCTGCGATAAGCCTTTTGACCTCTCGATTTGTGATAAGTCCTGAAAGCTCCCGGTTGCAATTTGTGATGCGATTAGTAGGTCCTACCACTTATTACCTCTGCCATTATCTCCACTCCACGTTGTTTCCACTATTATATCCAAAAGAAAATTAATAAATGGTTTTCCACTATTCAAAAGGTTTGCACCATTTAAGGAGCAAAGTGGGGTTTTGCCAATTATTAAAGTAATAAAGGATTTTACTATTTAAAATCTAGAAAAGCTACAAAGATTAATTCAAAAGACAGTTAACAGAAGCTGCCAACTCACAGGACAACATTATAGCCAGCATAGCCTATTAGTAGGCCTACTCATCAACAGTCTCCTCCAAAACAGAAACATATCTTTCAACAGTTTCTTTCTTTTTATCATATTATACTATTTTTGTAAATCAGTTTAGGATATTTTCTTAGTCCTCAAACTAGTATAAATAACTCTCATTCTCAAGTCAGTAAGGGTTGCACCCTTGGATGAGCATTTTGTAAGCAATAGTGTACAAGATTTTGATCATTAATAATAAAATAAGGATTCTGGATTTGTTTCATATAGCTTTTTCCCCTTGTAAGTTCTTCATGTTTATCATTTAATATTGTTTCTACATGTGTTTAATTGTTATGAAGATAACTAGGAAAGATTAATTGAGTTTCAGTTGTTTTAGATTCTTACTTAAGTTATTATCTATATCGGAGAATGATTTACTTAGCTATTTGTTTATGTAAGTCACTCTCATCAATAAATAATCATCATCTCCATAATGTTAAATATGTTTTGTTAATCTTTTAGACATTGTTTGAATTTTTTCACACTTATGATCATTCAAATATTATTTTTGAATAATTAAAATAAACATATCTCCTTACATATTCAACTTAATCACCTGCAAAATCTAAATTACTGTGTGGAATAAAGAAACAACCCTTTGTCTTATTAATTAATACCAAGGTTTAGATTTCTCCATGTCGAAGATGGCTAGCGTAGAATCCTGGGGGTCGATTCCACCAATGGCTGAAAGCAGAGCTTTCCTTTGTGTTGGGCAGGTTTGTAATACTTTGAGTGTAGACATGGTTGACAGTGCTTGCGCCAAATCTTCTACAATATTGTAGTTTTAGGTAGCACGTGTAGAGGTGTTATGAGTCGTGCGTCGAAGTGTCCCTTTGGGGAGACAAATTGTGGGGTCAGCAGCAGGACTTTCGATATGAAAATGATTGGGCGGCAGTGAATTCAAATAGGTACCAAGTTCCTGAGAATCAATGACAGGATTTCCATAAATTTTGGCTCGTGTTTAAATTTCAACACTTTCTACGCCATAAATGGCAAATGATCCTTCACCGGAAGGATGGGTACCACCGTTGCCCCTTTGCGAGGGTTGTTGTGGGGTTGCAACCATGTGTTGTTGTTTCTGCTATGGATTAGGGAAGGGATTATGAATAACGACAGGTGTTCTCCCAGAGTCCTTGTTTGTGATAAAATCTGTGCATTCCTGCAGCCAAGGACATTTTTATGTCAAGTGGTCCTCCGCACAGATTCGACAAGGAAATTTCATGGGTTTCTCCTTTCCTTTTTCGTTCTTAGCAGCATTTTTATGATTGGGATTATTCTAAGTGTCAGACAACTCTTTAGAAGAAGAGGTATTTTTGTTGTTGTTCTTGTTCTTTCCACTAGGTTTTTTGTGAAAACTACACAGAATTTACCTCAGCAGTAGGAAGTGTAGTCGATTTCTTAGGGGCGGTGGCAGCCGAAGATGGCTAGGATGTTTTCCCACTAGCTTATTTTATGGCTACGCTAGATATTGCACGAACGAGACCGTCAGCGTGTGCTCCGAGTTTTTGAGTATCGGGAGGATTTTGATTGCCAAGGGCATGGGGAAGTAAATCATACAGCATGCCAGATTGCTAATATTCAGATCTAAATGATGTGCACGACGGATGGATTGGTCTTCCGTGACCGCACCGGACAAGCAAACGTCCTTAGCTAGGGGTGGTAAGAGTGACTTACAAAACCAGTTGGATAAGAGATGATCCGGGATTGGCGCTTTCACTAGCCTTGCCCTATGTCTCCATTCATGAATGTGATTGGAGATGTGGGTGGTGGTGTCTTAGCGCAACGAGGTTAAGAGTTCTATGATGGTTTTGTATCTAATAGGTAATTGGAAGTTCTTAATAAATTCCGTAGCTAAGGCGCGAAAAGTGTTCATGGCCCCACGTGGTAACTCAATGTACCATTTGGCAGTGTCGAGTGTGAGAATGTGGGGGAAAAGTCAAAGCTAGATACTATCATCCACCATGGAGTTAGAAACAAACCATAGATGAAAGGTGGTGACGTGCATAGCAGGATCGTCCCCTTGTTTCCCATCAAATTTAGGGATGTCAGACGAAATCTTGTGCAGTACTGGAGGCCAGAGTGGGTTGTGGTTGATGGGATCATTGGTCAGTTTGTAGATGTTGGGGATGTCTAGAGATGCCAAAAATGGCAATTGCGTGTTTGCCCTCGGATCTAGCCAAGGAATTATTGGCTGACCGTTCGGACCGTAGGGTCCGCCCATTAATGTGTTACCAATGAGATAAGTATAAATTTGTTGATAAAAGTTCCCTGTGGGTGGGGGTGTAGGGGTGTATGGTTGTTGTCCGTAGGGTATGTTGTACTGGGGGAGAAACTATTGGTTTCCCCCAGTCTAAAAGTTACCCCCTTATCCAAATTGACTTTGGGGTTGGTTCGCCCATATGGACGTGATAGGGTTAGCTAAAGGCATAATGCTATTCATATAGTTAAGCAACGACATAGACCCTACACCAAAATTTTGACCACTCAAAGGAACAACGTTAACAATAGGTTATCCTGTTTGTCCTAATGAATGTAGGGGTACCGAAGTGCCCCCCAACATATATGTGTTAGTGACACTTCCCCCTGGCATGGTGGCCAAGGGGTACTAAACTCAGCAAAGGGTTCCAACCGAAAGGGTTACTAAAAGGAACCGAATTAGCCCAACTAGCGGGATCAAAAATCGTGGGTCCTAGTGCAGTCACAATAGGAGCAGATCCCGAAGAATTCGGAGGTCCGCTGATAGTTGTGGTCACTGGATTGCTTGGACTGTGTATAGCCTGGCTACTAGGGTTTCCAATCATTGGCATAAAACTGACAACCGACGAGGAATATGGTGGCAGACCAGAGTTGGTTATCATTGGCATCGACCCCATGGGCGTCGGTTGTGAAACGGATGTTGGTGCAGCTGAAGAAATAGCTTGGCCTAGTGTAACCTAAACTAACACTGGCCCCAACAGGCAGTGAGAGGAGGATTGCAAGGAGGTACGACTCCTTCCATAAAAGGATCCTATAGAAACTCCGTATGATACAGGGCTATGTGAAAATCAGGGGTTGTCACTGGAGACTGCTCTTCTGAATAAGGCATTGGCTCACTGAGACTCGACTCCTCCTCCGGTGTCAATCGAGGAAGACCTCGTTGTCGTCGAGACAGACGATGAGGGTCCAAGGACACCATGGTGACCTTTTTACTTTTATCAAATTTTAATTATTTGTGATGTATTATAAATTCTTAGTGATAATAACCACACACCTAAAAAAAGAAAAAGAAAAAAGGACTTCTAAAATAAATCAACAAGCAGCCAGAATAGGGTGGCCCCATTTGAGTACTATCTTTTGCTGGAGATGAAACCCAGCCTCACAATAGCATACAGAGAGGGTTGGTCGAAAATATAGTTACGGTTACTATAGAGCTTCACCCAAATCTCAGACAATAGGTGTAAGCACTCTCGTGAATACGAGTACCCTCCCAAAGACCGAAGAGAGAGTAGGTACTTATATTTTAGGTACCAAGATAGCCCATCCCAATCGCCTATTCTAAGTCCCTAAAAATTCTAGCAACTAAACATACCTCAAATCATAGACATCATTAGAGGGGTCGTGGTCGTAGATAGCATGTTATATGGGCAGAACACCTAGATCCCCAATCTAGTTTCGACATACCTAAAGGGAACCCCAATATATAGCATGCCCTTTGAATGCACTCGAAGGTGGGATACCTTATCATGCACCTTGGTGTTGTCTCGCGCTTAACTCTGATGGTAGTGGAGTGGTCCCGATAATATGAGTTCTGTAGGATTTCACTTTTTAATGACTCTAGTTTCAAATTTTTAGATCTTGGGTGATTTTCTCACTTCTCCTACCCCAAGATCCTGGCCTGAACTACTGTTGGTGTGAGATCAGAAAAATTTATATGATTAATTTTATTATCGCTTGATTCTTAGTGTACTTGATGATTAGTCTTGCGAAGGGGGAGTGGACGTATGAAATGTGATGAGACTCTGACTCAAAAACCATGCAGAAACATGCTCTAAATATTCAATTCAATGAAGAGTTTATTCTACAAGGAGAGATGCTTTCAACATCCTTGCACCAAACATTCAAATAACACAGTTCAAATTTAAAGACTCAGACATCTATCTATCTTCTCTTAACAGATTTTTAACCAAAATTTTTCATAATTAATTCAGCTAAGTTCATAAAACCTTTAAAAAAAAAAAATTCTTCAGAAATTAGATGCTACTAACATTAAATTTTTAAACAATAACTAAAGACAAAAATTCTAACTGGTAATCAAGCACAGGGATCAACCAAAAGAATCTAATCTGGTGGCCAATAACTCCACATCCAAAGGAAAACACAATAGAGGTGTAAATAGTAGATCTTGGCTAGGCAATGCTGGCAAGTAGAGGCTACAGAGCATTAATATTGATACTAACGCACTGTATCTGAGCATAAGCAAAGTTATAATGCATTGAAATACTCTCATAGGGATTTTTACTCAAGGAAAAGTTGCACAGATGGCTAGGTAGGGTCTAATCTTGACTATGTGAGCTTTTGAGATGATTACTGAGCATATAAGCTGATTGGAAGGATATGTGAATGGAGGAAAAGAGGTAAATTCGTAGGAACAACCTAGAAACTTGGGGCTTACTCCCCAGTGGAGTCGCCATTTCTTCTATAGGATAATATGCTTGGATGGTGTTTATTGGGTATCCCTCTCAGGGATTTCCGGTGCCCGAGGCAGACTGTAAGATTAGCTATAAAGTTCCAAAATTACTGCATGCATGTTCATACTAATATATATAATTGAAAAAGAAATATTGGGATGATTACCTCTTGTGGACAGCAAATCCTATGGAGAACACCAAGCGGTGGAGTAGGAGTCCTTCTTCACCGGCTCCAAATCCAGATCCTACAACCAATCAAAGCGCCCGTGTAATCTCTACAACAGTATAGCTTTCTATCAATTAAACTAGCATATAAATAACATTTAAACATTGCAGATCTAAGCCATTCATATCATGCTACATAGACGATTCAAAAAAAATTGTGACATTGATGCATCGAATTGACAAAATAGATAAATTTCTATTGATTTATGAAAAGGAGGATTACAACCGTCAGTTGCACCAAGCCCTCCTCAATCTTCCAATTCCTCTCTCTCTTTCTCTATCTCTAAGTGTGATAATGCTCAAGGCAGAAAGTCTTCAATGAACTATGCCAATATTCAAGCCTCACACTGCAACAATGAAATTCTACTCCACATATAATCAAACCTTCGACCTTAGACCAAGAGCCCACAACTCCAATTTATAGGAGATGGAGAGGACAAACCTTGCCAACTCTTTCAACAAGTTCAAATCAGGAAAGATCTAGATGTTTCCTCACTTTTCCTTGCTTTTTCCTTCCATAGGAGTTTAGTTTTGTATGGAAATGCCTAATAAAATGTTTGTGCCATTTAGTTTACATTTTGAACTGACTCTTTTTGAGAAAAAGTTGGAAATGCTAGTCAGTTTTCCGCAATATATTTTTCACATTCAAACATGGATAACGTTGCCCCTTGGGCAAGACAGAGCGTTACCATAGGCATTAACGCTCCCTTTGCATGTCTCAGGTGCATTATAACTCTATCTAGTTGTTTTTTGGGTGCATTACCTTGGAAAAAATGGGTCTTGTCTAGGTCATTTTCTTCCTTCCATGTTACCTTCTCCTTTGAGATGATGAGGAGGTCATTTGTCCAGTAACAGTGGTCTTCATTTGGAGATCTCCATGAGGTTGTACTTCAACATCCCATGAAGTGAAAAAGTAGTAATCTGATTTGGGAGGATGGTATTCTCCATTGGAGGGATACCAATGTTGAGCATGGAAGGAGGCACCCACATTTGGATGAATTGGTGTGGATGATGAGCAAGAGGTTGGTGAGCCACTTACATATCTATGACACAAGGCAACAGGAGGCATGGTTACACTGGATACTCTTGAAAGAGTTTGGCTATCATGTGACATATCCTATGTCAAAGGGTATGTTATGGTTTGAGGCATTGCATGGAACCAATATGATATGGCAGTAGAAGATTTGGTTGTATGGGGCATTCTACAAGTCAATCATCATGATGTTACTCCATGACTTGTATGACGGTGATATTAGGAGGCAACACAAGTTGTTGTTGCTTTGGATACTCTTGGGAGAGTATGGGATGATTTTCTCCCATACTTTGCATGATGTTTCAGGAGTAGATGGTGGCACAATCATGGTGCAAAGGGGCTACTCCTTAGCTTTGGAGGATCAGGAGGTACTTCCACTTCGGAAGGAATCTCCCATATATAGCAGCATTATGGTAGATGACTTTGGCATTTGGCATGTCAAATAATGGAGCTATGAGACAACAGGAGCCTTATTAAAAAGGCCAAAAGTGTTGTGACTTGGGAGCTTGGGTTTGTTGATGTAGTGTTCCCAGGATCACTTCACATATGATGCACTTGATGGACAAGTAAGAGATGAGAGTGGTGGAGTAGTGGATGGAAACATCTATTACTATGATATGATCTTCTTGACCTAGATCACTAAGCATAAGAAAAATAATTTACATGCAGCACATGGTTTATTCCTTTCCATTCACCAATGTCTCATGGAGACATATCAAACCACTATGGAGAGATCATTCATGGATCTCATTATCAGCCTACTCTTAGTAAATGGTAAGAGTTATGTTTTTGCACTTATTGATTATATAACACAATATTTTCATTCTCTTGCCATTTCTATACAGTGAATTTCTCCACAAGAGGGCAAGCATCTACTTGGGCTTCATGGTCTCTCTATGACCAACATCAGTGATGGAGATAGCCATTTCTTGTATGGCTTTGGGAAAGTGTTGTACTATTTCTTTTATGCTCAATTGATACACAATGTCATTTACTATTTTCTAGTAGATGAGATAACATGCACAACTATAAAATTGTTGGGAGACAACTTGCCATATTATGTTTTGAAACAGCAGTTAGAAAAACTACATTGTAGCCACTTGGGAAACTGTGTTATTTCATTGGACATCTGTAGGGGAGGTTTCAGTGCTTCAGTTGGATGGTTATATATTGAGTGTTGGGATTAGACTTTCACTTGAAGGATCTATTGGAGGAGATATATACATCTTCACATCATTTTCATCCACCTCCATATAGTTATTTAGTTGCAGCTACAATTCAGCCCTAGGGCTGCATTCTGGCAATTTGCATTTTTAGGCATTTCCAGAAACCCTTTCTGGGTTGTTTAGGAAAAGTGTTTGGGAGCCTAGATCTTCACTCCCAGAATTATTTGAGCTATATAAAAGCATATCTACATTTTTATATCATTCTTGTAGCAGTTTATGCCCTAAAACTACGATGTCATGGCTCATGGCATTTGTATAGCATTGTTTCTCATGTATTGGCATATTTTCCTATAGGAGGCTTGTTTTTTATTACTTGAGAGAAGGATTGTTTGGAGCACTGGGGAGATGCCTCTCATGAACACTTGGGAGGAACTTTTCTATGAATTACCATGCTGGAAGGTGATTCATTTCATTTGTATGATAGCATGGAGATGGGAGTCTCTCATTGGGAATGAGATCTCTTATGCTTTTCATCACTCCTACCTTGAAGAGGCCATTGGACAGTAAGAAAGTTTCCATATAGACCCTCCAATTTCTCATGATGAGAGCCATTTGGTTTATCCACCAAAGGCCAACTTGCACATTTGGGAGGAACCATTGGGAGACAGAATTGTTGTTGAATATTTGAAGCAGTGGTGGGGACTATTTGATGAGGAGGCCACAAGAAGAGGAGGGGAGAATTTTGCTCAACTATTACAGTTTCTTGAGGACAAGAAACATTTTGGAGGGGAGGACCATAATATTCCAAAAAATTATCTTTCAACTAAATGGAATATTATAGATTTTTTTGTCACTAGGTAGGTGAACAAATGGGTAGGGAGGCCCATAAATCTCCTTAGCAACAATAAAAATACTTCAAGTGTGAAACGAGACCATCTAAGCAACTAAATAAAGCACATTTAACTATGAACAGGGGATGGATCATGTTGAATAGGTCAACTTTGACCAAATCAAACAGTGTTGTTATGGAGGAGTGGCATTAATGGTGGGACATCGCAGTTTTGGAGGGAGATTGATTGCATGATGGTGTAAACCCTAATGAGTGGGACCCAAGGTGAGAAGGCTCACATTGTTTATAAGGAAGAGGATGGCAACCATATGGGATATTTTTCTATTTTTTTTGTATATGGTCTATTTAGACTTGTTGCTCTCTTCAGCTATTTAGCTGAGATTGCAGTGTTGTTTAGCACAGGGTGTTCCCAAGCGGGAATCTCATATATTTCCTTGAGAGGCCTCTTGGAGGAGGATTGCACTGCATTTCCACACTCAGGTTTAAGGCCAAGCTACAACTTTCTTCATCAGCGTAGTTTCTGCATAATATTGTGTAGTGTTGCAGGGTGTAACAGTGGAGAATTATATTGGGTGTCTTCAAAGCTAGTTTTGCAGTGGAGGAAGGTTTCCATCCTTTGGAAGGCTTGTAAAGAAGCTCCTTGGGCTTTATTGACATATTTGGCATCAGGACAAGGTGTATTTATCCCCTACAGCACAGTTTCAGTCCAGATCTACGTTAGTTTAGGGAGGAGTTGCAGGGGTGGTCGCAGTGGTTGTTTTGGGAGGTGATTTCTTCAGTGGAGGAGCCATTATTTCATCTGGAGGATCTATTGGAGAAGAGTTGTAGGCTTGTACATCATCTTTAGCCATATCTTCTCATTTCTGTTTTTGCAGCATACCTTCATCCCTAGTTCTGCAGCTTACATTGGCACATTGTGTGCATTTTCTGGAAACCCTCCTAGGTTGTCTAGGAAAGTTGATCTAGTGCCCAGATACGTATGTTTAGTATCTATTGATGCCTGTATAAGTATTTTTATATTATTGTATGATCTCCAGCTATATTTATTCTTAGTATGACTTCATTTTAGCAGCCTCTCCAACATTTTGTATAGCAGCAACATCTCACTTTTTAGAGTATTTATGTATTGGAGGCTTGTGTAATCACATTCTATGGTTTGTGCCTCATTTTTTTGTACTTATTTGCTGCATATATGATAAATAATATGGATCCATATTGGTCTCATAGTTTCATGTGTTAAATATTTGCTGCTGCTTTCATTTTATGCACTCTTTTCTTGCTTTTCCCATTTGGGAATATTACAAAATCCTATACTGGAATGCATCACATATACATCACCACCAATATATATAAATCATCAACATAATATCCATCAAATAAATGTAGACACACATCACATGTATAGAATAATACACATAGATACAACATCATGAGATCCGCAAAAACCATATCTCGTATATATACCAAAAAATATGAGTACAAAAATATACATCCGCTGGATGAAAGCCATAAAAAATTGGTCATCAAACAGGGGAGCATCCTCATAATGGTTGCTTGTGCTGGTACATACATCAAAATAACTAATTTCGAGGCCCCCCACCCTCAGCACCCCCGCCTGAGGTCCCCCAACCTCATTAGGTGCCAAGATCAGATGAGTCGTTTCCACTACCACTACAATGCGACGAAGAGTCTGACGTCGTGCTCTATCCATATTAAGATCTCCCAATCCATCCGAACCCTCCTCAGGCATCCCCCTCAATAGGGTATATTTTTATCCCCGTGCATCCTCTCCATCTGCCAGATGAGCCTCTAAGGTAGCCACACAAGCCTCAGCATCCTCTACGCTCCCCTGAAGCCTCATTGTCTCTACAGGGGAAGAATAGCTACCTCCCTCTCCCAAGGGACTCCCTGTTTCCAAGTGTCGATATTGGGATGACGTCTCAAGGTCATCCTAAACCCTTTCATCCCTCCTTCACTACAGCATAGTTTTTGCACCCACTACGCCCATCTGTCGATGGTCATTTCCTACTAGGTAGGCTAATGGTCATCCCCACAGTCCAATATTTACAAGAAAACATACATGATATCAACATCATCATAAATAGCATATATACACGTAAGAATGCAAAAATATAGAAAAATGAAAACCACATACTTGTTGGTCGCCAAGCATCGCCGGGAGGATGTCTCATATATGAATCACCCATGAAGTCCACACCATGGAATGGGTACTCTAAGATCATTTGAGGGTTGGATATAAAACAACCCTCCACCGTGGAATTCTAATAATTCCCTACCTCACTGCCACCATCTTGTGGCATCACCAAAGCCCACTGCCTGATCCGTGGGTCTCTTGTTGGCCCTGGTGGCACTTCCCAAATAGGACATAGTATCACCACCCTCTCGTATAGGATGCTAGCATAGAGAAAACTCTGTGACTGGCCCTATCGCACATGTGTCAGTTGCGATACCATCCCTTTGTAGATGAAGCTAGCCTAGTCAAAAATGTTCCCAGCATGTAGTCTCTCTATGACTGTAATCTGTGGCCTTCACACATAGCGAGGGTTAGTAGACCCAACAAGTCGCACTATCATAGCCAACACCACCTGCTCGGATAAGTCTGTAATCACCTCGATCGAGATAAAACCCTAATAAATGGTGTTGGGCCCACAGTGACCCCTATCCCATGCATGAATATCCACATGCCCAACTAACAGTGGCACCTGTAAAGCCTCTCTAGGAGACACTAGTTGTGTCAAAAAATGAATTTCAACCGTCGCATTGATTGGAAAGTCTTTACGTCAAATGCAGAACAAATCATGATCTTCATCCCAATCAAATAGGGAAAACCACAAAAATACATCATGGGACCGAAATATGGGGTTCTTAGTGAACTTCAGCAACCCCCACCCTACCCATGTCACATTGGCTACCGCATCTCCAGCAATGGAAGTTCGAAGAGGCTCCCAGATTCACTCTCTCCACATCATCCCCATCCTTCCAATAAGGATGTCAAAAAAATAAGAATTAGCCTCTCAGGCTAAAAAATACCTCTTTTCCAAGCTTATGCGCCTCTTTTCATCACCACGCAATCCCACCATTCAAGTGTGCAAGCCACGCATTTTTTATGGATAACTCATGGGCACCTCATCTCCACAATTGTGTGTTTTTTCTTAGAATAGGCACGCAGACCGCGTGATTGTTCCACTGATAGTCACGTAGATCATGCACCTATCATCCATATAGTCGCAGGTTCGCCAAATCAATGACCCTGCAGCTTTCTTGCCCTTATCCATACCATTTGTGTGGTTTTTAGGTAGGAACCCACAAGGTCCTTGAGTCTCCCATGCGGATTTCACGACTGCATCTCAATTTCCCACATGGTCAACTTTTTTCCCCTAGAAAATAGGTCGTACATGTCACCTTTTACGGCCTTCCTAGCATAAGATACCAAAACCACAAAGGGGGGTTGATGTTCTCTTACCTATATATCCTCATGCATGTCCTGGGTACACAAGCAAACCATAATGGCATAATCAATTCCTAGACCCTATCTGATCTCTCAAATATAAAGTTCAAATGAGGTGGAATATGTCCCACTTTTCCC
This sequence comes from Pinus albicaulis, assembly GCA_034641835.2. NCBI lineage: Eukaryota > Viridiplantae > Streptophyta > Pinopsida > Pinales > Pinaceae > Pinus > Pinus albicaulis. The sequence continues at coordinate 103,737,156 of CM076575.1, forward strand.
TATATATCATCCCTGTTTCCATCTTCCAGAGCTCGGTACAAGAGCTCAGGACCTCCATTCTCAAAACTATTAGAGACATAAGGATCAAGACCACATCATATTCATCATGGTACCCTTTGTTCCATTTCCCACCAAAACTCATTTTTGGGCCCGCCGTGCACTCAAAGTACCCTTCCAGGTGCACCTTATCATGTTCTTTTATTCATCTTCTTTAGCACATTTTAGCTTATATATTTTTCATCAAGATGATTTCACTCGGGGTGCTGTTTTTCTAGGTTGCAGGTACATTAGCAGCTACCCATCAGAATCAGTACCTCGGTGGCCATCGACAGAGTAGGTATCATTTGTCACTCAAAATGATATCCTTCCTCCAAACCTTTGCATATCCTGACATAATTTATTTGAAATTCACCATAAGCTTCATCATCTCAACCACATTTACCATCATCTCCCCTTACACATGGTAAACTTCCATGTCGGTCGATAGAACCTTCCCTCTCATGGATTCCCTTGAATTATAGACCGCCACATTCTATTAGAGTCAATGACCATCTACCCTGACCCGGGAGCCATTTCACTTGCATGCCTTAAAGATTATCCTCATTCTTCTTTTCTTCACTTATTTCTAACCAACCCTACTCCCGGGCCACCTCATTCATTTGTGAGGGATCAAATCGAATGCACTGTTGCATTCTACATCTGGCCTATCATCCCTCCATTTTCATAGTCCATTTTTATCATTTCATCCACCTCATCAACCCCACATTGAGACAAACCAATGGGGCCCCTGTCCTCTACAAAAAAAACCTTACCTCCATCATCATGCAGGTCACCATTTTTGTGGGGCGCTTATTTTCATGTTTGTATATCCCAAACTAGCTTTACATTATTTTGGCAAGTGTACAAAAAAAAATAAGGAAGAAGGCTCCCACCCATATTTTCATGTCTTACACCTGGTGACAGTCCCTAGTAACCCCAATATCACCACCCAATCCACTGATCATTCACCACACCAGTTAGAACCCACTCACACCTGCCCTAGATTTCCTTCTGACTCTTGGGATCTTCCCCAGAAGAATTGTTTGACCGTTTCCACTTGCATTAATGCTCCAACCTCAGGTAGTTTAATGTATCCATACATATTTTTCACTTCCATTATCGTGCCTTGTTGACCCTCCATATTACAGTCATCTCTCATCATCATGATTCCCTGATCCATCATATCAAGTGGTTGATGCTTCTTTCATGTTGACTTCAACACCCATATTCAAGGATCAAGGCAGTACCTTGGGTGCTTCCCTCCCTTATAGAACATCCTTGGGTGGCACAATGGGAACCATTATTTTCCCATTGATGTCACCAGTCTCCCTAACATTCGACACCAACATAAGCTTTGATGTCAAGGTGGTATCATACTTCATGATCGTTGCAGGTCTCTCATTTAATCAAAGACCCATGCATCTCTTAGAACCTAATTCATTAGTGCTTACATTTTGATGTGTGGGAGGTACCCGCAGTCGAGGACCCATGTTACCATGAGCACCTCACTCAGCAGTGCTTCACCTTTTCTTGATGCATGTGGGAACCTAATTCATTCTATGTGGCAGAAGTGTCCTTGAGGGCGTAAGTAGTTATCATCCTCATCCATCAGCATGTTAGCTACTCCAACACTGACTTGAAAAAAATGTTTCCTGCATGATTGTAATACTTAGTTTCTATTCATCATAACGAGCATGGGACATGCTTGCCTTGTATAGACACCTTTTTCAGAGCATGGTTATCATCATCCTTAGTAAAGGTTTTTCCCTACTCATCTTTTTAATGATTTATTATCTCTCTCATGAATTTGATCAGGTTCTCATCTAGAAAATAAAATGTGATTTATTTCAGCTATATGTATGCTCCTAATCTCATACATTAGGGGTCAACTTCCAAAAAATTGTACACACATTTTTACAATCCAGAAGATGCCCAAAGTCGTCCAGCAGAGCATATAGGTGAAGGTTTTCTAGCTAAAGACATTACAAAAAATAAAAATATAAATTCTCCAAATATAAGATACAAAATTTTGAGTTGTGCGACCTATTAAAAGGCAAAAATTACAATCGCACATCCTTTTCTTCAAAATTAGTGTGGTCAAATAAAAGTTTGACTCAAAAATTCAGGACCACTTCCCAAACTTGGAAGATGAGATTCCATGACATGTTTCAGTCAAGGACAACTAAATTCAAGTTGCCTTGAAGATATGCAGCCCTCAAAAGGGTATTCTTGTCATACTAATAAGTCATTTGCTTGCATGAACCAAGAGAGGGAAGAAGGATTAAAAGAATTATATATAAACAGACCATTGGATAACCAAAGGGAAGGCAATGTTATGCTAGAAAAAAATTTCGTAAAAAATCATGCATTCATTGTTGGAGAAGAAGTAGCTTATTATTGCGTTGCCAAAATTGTTTCTCAGCAATCCAACACTCTAGTGTGGAGAGGATTTCACCATTGAGAGAACCTTGATACTTCTTTGAGAGACAGGAGAAGCTTGCAAAGAGAGTGAAGAAAGGAACCTTCATGTTGAGGATTTTTTAGCACCATTTCTCAAAGAATTCTCTCTAAATTCTTAGTATTCATCCATTGTATTCATCTTCTACTTTTAGTCGTCAATAAAGGGAGAATTATTCCATTATATTATTGACTTTTTTACTTCATTAAAAATTGTTTAAGTGTTTTTTTTGGTTTTTAGTTTATGTTTGTATATGCAATGTTTTCACCACTTGCAATGCTTTGTGTTGAGCGTTGAAAAAGGTATGAATTCACCATGTATTTTCTCATTATTTTCCTTTAAACATAACTCGTTTTATTCTAGAAAGGTGATTTATTATAGAATTATGATAGAATCGCAAAGACTTATTTTTACTGTAAAAATTAACTAAAAACTGCCTTTTATTGTCAAAAACAGGAATCAAACAAGGTGAACAACTATACCAGAGGTGAGGCTAAAGCAGGAGTAATTGTTGTTCCTCCAGTGATAGACCATATCCTGTCAAAGAGAAGAAAATCAGAACGCATTGCTAAGAGAAGGCAGGGAATAGCACGGCTTCAACCGAATAATATCAAGTGATAGCGAAAGAAAGAAAGGAAGTGAATCCCTTAGGATCCTTCTATCATGAGGGATCGTTGTTCAAATCTTATCTTGGTCCTTGTCTTATCTGTCGAAGTTGTTATATAAGGCAATATCTTTAGAGATTGAAGGGGTAGAATCATTTGATTAAAACATTTCTCTTGTAATTCTGCACTTTATTGACTCTCGTGATCAGAGAGCGGTCATTGTAAAAACTTTTTATGTTTAGTTAATACAAAGACGTGTTTTCTTTCCATTTCTCAAGCTCTACAGTAACCCAGCAGTGTTTCACTAGTGCTACGGGCCCGACCCTAGTGGAATCAATCTGCTATTTGTATTTCTATCTTTTAATTACCGTTGTGTGATAATTGTGTTTGGTTTTATTACGTTTGTGAAGTTAATTAGTTGCTGTTGAATTGCTTATTGGTATTGTTGTGTTGCGTTAACGAATTGCATTGTTGTTCCAGTTCAACAAGGATCTTAATTCCTGTATTATTCATATTGTTATTGCTTATAAAGCTTTGATGTTCAATATTTAACTTTATTTGTTGTTCCACTAGATTGCTATTCATTTCGATTACTGTTTAACAATGTTTGTTGTCGATAGAGTGTGGTGTTTAACAGAATTCACTATTTGATTCCTTTAAGTTCAGATTCATTAGTTAGTACCTGTTGTTCAATTGCTTTAGTTACAATTTGTTGCTTATTTACATTGTTATTCGATTACAAGTTGTTGTTCATTTCCAATTCATTAGTTTCTAGATTGCAAAAAGATTGTTTTTAAAGAGTTCTTCCTAGTTTACTTTCAATAGCAGTTAGTTCAATTTCTATTTCCCTTTGATTTCTTGAAATCAGGACTATCAACTGTAGAGAACACTGGTTATTGCTTCCAAGTTCCCAGATTGATTGTCTTGTTCCAGTTTGATTTCAATTGCATCAATTTCTAAAGGAATGAGTTATTGCTACTGTATCCTTGATTGATGTTTGCAGAGTGAATAGTTGAGTTTCAGAGCATTGAGTTTGTGTTACTATAATTAGATTTCCAATAATTTTTTTAATTTTTTATTTAGAATATTGTACTACATCTCACACAGCATTGCTCTTAGCTCAAATTGCAGCCTCAAACAGAGTACACTCTTGAAACAAAAAGTCGTTCTCGGATTGATGATTAATGTAGGATAAATAGGTGTTAAAAATATACCTTTTATACCTCAACATTTTGGCACCGTTTCCTGGGAGAGTGTATGCCATTTAGAAGGAGTGATGCACATTTGACCTTTTTTTTCTGCTTGGGAAGAATTGGGTATTAAAGACGGAAGGTAAGAACCTGCGCACCGAGCAAGAAATATACTTGCTCACAGCCCGCTTCACAACATAATTGGGTAAATTTATTTCTTTAGGTAGGAATGAGGGCTTGTTTTTTTGAATGAATAGAAAAGCTAAACAAAACAAAATTCCTCCTAAACCCGAAAAACCTAAGGGACCGGTGACCCTTGGGAAAACAACTTTCATTGACGAAATCCTTAAGAAAACTGAATCTCAGCCATCAGTAGGACCCATGAAAGTTATTTCTAGACAACCTACTAGTTCCCTTCAGGCAACAGAGTCACCATCTGTAGCCTTTGCTGAGATACACAGTCAAACGGAGGGAATTAAGCAATATTCCCAAGAAATTGAGAATTCTCGCCTCATTTCTCCACAAGAAGGGAAATATAGTAATCTCCGCGAAGGAGAAAGGGAAACAAGGGAAACAAAAGAACCAAAATATCCTTTTGAATTAATCCAAACAGTGAGCAGCCCAGATAAGGGAAGTGCTGTCAACATCATTCAAAACAAAGGACCTGAATCTCCTCAGATAGTAGGCCAGCAGGGAACACTTATTCTAGATCAAGGGATTGATGTCAAGGTCATTCATATTCCTTCTAGTTAGCCTAGGAATTCCCTTGAGATAACAGAAGAATATTGGCACATATTTGATCAAATGGCCCAGAACCAGAACCAAAACCAGCAAACACCTCAACAAACTTCCACACTGCAATATCCCATTGTGGACACTGCTATTAATGCACCTATGAAAACCATTCCTCTTCAACATATTCCTACATTTCATGGCTTAACATCAGAAGATCCAAATGCATTTCTGTTTGAATTCGATGTGTTATGCAGGGGGTATGACTATACCACCGATCCCCAAAAATTAAAATTATTTCCTTCCACATTAAAAGGATCAGCTTTACGATGGTTTATGGGATTAGGTGGAGGGGTTATAAATGATTGGGATCAGATGAAAGATGCGTTTCTAAAGAAATATCAGGATTATTGTAGGTCCCGAGAGATAAAAGATGAAATATTTAAGATGACAGCAAAACCCAATGAAACTCTGGAAGAATATGTGGAACTATTTCAATACAACCTCTAGAGATCTCCTTATGCATCTTTACCCTTACCTGATAATGTGCTGAAAACTACATTAATTATGGGGATGAAGGATCAATGGGTTGAAACATTAAATATTATGGGAAAAGGTGATATATAACAGGAAAGCTATGCTAACATTATTGATTTGTGTATCAGGAGTTCGAGAGGCAGCACAAGGCTAAAATCAGCAGAACGTGACATGATCACAAGGGATAATAAGACCTCCAGTGAAGGTGTAACTCGTGTAGAGATTGGAAATCTACTGGAAGATTTTAAAATAGATATTCTAGGGACTCTAACAATGCAGTTCAACATTATGCAAGCCAACCAAAAGTAAGTAGAAGTCGAACAAAACTTGGCGATATTTTGTCCTAAGTGCAAGAAGAAACACAGCCACAAAGAGTGTTCGCTGGATATAATCAAATTTTGTGCCATCTGCATAAAATATCACCCCACAAAAGGATGTCCCTCGCTTCCTAGGTTAAAAGAAGTCTATAAAGAGGCAGAAGAATAATCAGAAGTGGTATGCTTACTTAATCAGCGCCAACAAGGGCAGCCACGACAATCAGGTATGCCAACTGATCCATTCTCTTCTTTTCAGCCTCCTCAATATAATGCTCAGCAATATAATGGAACCTGGAACAATCAGCCACCTTTCCCCAATTGTTCACAACAACCATTTCCTACATCATCATGGCCAAATCAAACAAACCAAACTAATTGGCCAAATTTTCCTTTCTGCCCACCGTTTTGGCAAAACAATGCCTATCCAATACAATGGACCCCCTCCACTTCGCATAGTCAAGCCTGGAATTCAAACTGGAAAAGACCTACAAATAAGCTAGTTGGAACAATTCCTCTCTCTCAACCTACGCTGCCAGCCCCCTATACATTGCCAAAAAACCCCCAGACCAATTTAAGACCACAACTCCCAGCCCAACCCAACCCAAACCCAAACAATAGGCCAGTTCATTCTGTCCAAATAATGGAACCACCAGCATTAGAAACTGAAATGAGGGAGTTTAATGACCTTCAATTGAGATCTAGGTGCATAATAGAAATAGAGGGAGACAAAAATGTTCACACTCAAGATCCATTACCTGTAGAACAAACATTTCAAAAAGAAAAGGTGGTTCAACAAAAAATTCAACATCAAACTCCACAACAAGAAACCACCTCTTCTCCACCATTCCCAGAATGATTAATCATACCTCACCCAATATAATATCTTGATTTTGATCTTCTGGGAGAATTAAAAAATTTGTGTATAAAAATCCCTCTCCTCCAAGCTATCCAAGACATTCCTATTTATGCAAAAACCATTAAGGAATTGTATATAAAGAAGCCAAAGAGGAGAACAACAACCAACCCAACTGTCCAAGTAGTCGGTACTCTATCTGACTTATTATCGGGAATGTAAACACCTGTAAAATATGAAGACCCAAGCAATCCTATAGTGACGGTGAAAATCAATGGGCAATCATTTCCAAACTCCTTAGTTGATTGGGAACTACAATTAATATCCTAACAACCACCACTTGTCAAAAACTTGGCATTACATCATTAGATCCAACAACAACCTTATTGGAATTGGCCGACCGATTAGTGGTCAAACCAAAAGGTACACTACAAGATGTAATCGTATCTGTAGATTCCTGGGAGTACCCTACTGACTTCCTACTTATAAACCCAAAGAACCGGCTAGATGGACACCCGCTAATCTTAGGTAGACCTTGGTTGGCAACTGCCGATGCTTACATTGGCTGCCAACAAGGCAACATGACAATAACAAGGGGAAACTATGTCAAGAACTTAGCTTTATATCCCCCAGCCCAACCAAGCCTATCAATAATATAAACAAGGAAGCAACATGTATCATATCTTATGGAAAATATGAGATCACCACTAACCATAGAAGATGCCCTCGATTTTAAAGATCAAACAAAGGATGATATCATTAATAGTTTCATTAACAAACCACAAATCAGATCCCATCTACAATGTCACATGATCAAGGCAACATTTGATAATAAAGAAGAAGAAGATGCCCTAAAATACATTCCTGATCAAATAATACCCACTAATTTTGTGTACAATAGTAAGATTGTCGAAATTGAACCAAGAAAAACTCTAAACATTAACAAAAATCTGACCGTTGAACAAGAAGATAAGTTGGTCCAATTACTATGAAAATATAAGGGAGCCTTTGCATGGGATTATCCAAACATGAAGGGAATTGACCCCTAGTTATGTACACATCACATCTATACTGAAAAATACGCGAGACCCATTCGCCAACCCAAACAAAGACTAAACCCTCACCTTAAAGATATTGTGAAAGTTGAATTACAAAAGCTGTTGGATGTTAATTTCATTTACCCAATATCTGATAGCAAGTGGGTCTCCCCATTAGTGGTGGTACCAAAGAAGAACAGAAAGTGGAGAATATGCGTAGATTACCAAGAACTCAACAAAGCAACCCAGAAAGAACACTTTCCCCTTCCTTTCATTGACCAGGTATTAAATACATTGGCAAGAAATAAATTATTTTCTTTCCTAGATGGCTTCAGTGGGTACAAGCAAATCCAAATTTCCCTTGAGGACCAAGATAAAACCACTTTTACCTATCCTTGGGGGACATTTTCCTATCGAGTCTTACCCTTTGGCCTATGCAATGCCCCTGCTATATTTCAGAGGGCCATTCTCAACATCTTTTCAGACTTAATAAATGAAGGGCTCGAAGTGTATATGGATGACTTCACACCCTTACGAAGATGATTTTGAGCCAGCATTAGAAAACTTAGAAAAGGTGCTGCAAATATGTATTGAAACTAGGCTTTGTTTAAGCCATGAAAAGTGTCATATGATGATGACCGAAGGATTTATCTTAGGACATTATATTTCAGCAGCTGGAATTTAGGTGGATCCAGCCAAAATTCAGATAATTTTGTTAATACCTACTCCCACCACACAAACAGAAGTACGTAGCTTTCTTGGAATTTCCGGTTATTATAGAAGATTCATAGAACATTATTCTTGAATAGCTAAACCTTTATATGCACTAACAGGAAATGTTGATTTCATTTGGACAGATAAATGTGACAAGGCTTTCGAGGATCTGAAGAAGCTTGTATCAACAGCCCCAGTGTTGAGGGGCCCAAATTGGGATTTTCCATTCCAAATTTCATTTGATGCCTCAGACACAGCAATTGGAGCAGTGCTTGGGTAGGAAGAGGATAAGAAACCATATGCAATCTATTATATCAGCAAAAATCTATCTCCCGCTGAACGAAACTATACTGTGACTGAGAAGGAATTTTTAGTTGTAGTTCATGTTGTAAATAAGTTTAGACAATATATAACTAGGTATCCTGTAGTTTTATATACCGATCACTCTGCCATTAAATTTTTAGCAAATAAACTTGTTACAAATGGAAGAGTGACAAGATGGTTGATTTTATTGAAGGAATTCGATATCACAATTAAAGATCGACCTGGAAAAGAGAACCCTGTAGCTGATTTCTTGTCACAAATGCCAAAGCCAGCAGATGCAGCAGCAATCGAAGATCACTCCCCAGATGAACATTTGTTTGCTCTTACTATTAGAACCCCATGGTATGCTGATATAGCAAATTACTTAGTAATAGTTAAATTACCAAAACATCTAACGCCTAATGAACAAAAATAGATAATACAGCGTAGCACTCGATTCTCTTGGATTGGGGGCTACCTGTTTCATACAGGGTCAGATATGCAAATAAAGAGATGCATCCAAGAGGATGAAGTATTTGATATTCTGAAAGCATGCCGTGACGGGCCATGTGGCAGACATTTTTCAGATCGTAGAACTGCTCACAAGGTTTTACAGACAGGCTACTATTGGCCTACCATTTTTAAAGATGTTAAAAAATTTGTGCAAGCCTGTGATAGCTGCCAAAGGGTGGGTTGCCCTGGACAGTCTGACAAAATTCCTTTGAACCCACAATTAGTAATTGAACCATTGAATGCTGGGCGCTTGATTTTTTTTTTCCCATTAACTCCCCATCGAACCAAAGAACATACATCCTAGTTGCAACTGAGTATGTCACTAAATGGGTTGAAGCAGAGGCACTTTCTAAAGCTACAGAGGACTCTGTAATACAATTCCTTTTCCAAATCTTTGTGTGATACGGCCTCCCAAGGGACATAATCACAGATGGAGGACTGCATTTTGTAGGTAATAAACTCGCTGAAACATTACATAATTACCACATTCAGCGCAAAATTAACACCCCATACCACCCACAGGCAAACGGCCAGGTAGAGAGCACGAATAAAGTGATCGAATATATATTGACAAAAACAGTTGCCTCACACAGACGAGACTGGGCTTATATATTACCTGAAGCCTTGTGGGCATACCGGACAACATGGAGAAGTACCACAGGGTATTCATCGTATCAATTGGTATTTGGAAAAGAACCCATCTTCCTGATAGAGTTTGAAATTCAGACATTAAGAACAGCCCAGGAGGTGGGTTTAGACTTAAATGAAGCCTAGGTTAGAAGATTATAGCAAATCAATGAGTTGGATGAAATTAGGCTCTCTTCTCTTCAGCACACTGCATTAATTCAACAATAGAGAGCAAAATGGCATGACGCCCTCATCAAAGAGAAAATCTTCCACGAAGGAGATTGGGCACTCCTATATGATTCCAGGTTTTAGGATTTCCTAGAAAAACTCTAGACACGATGGCTTGGACCTTACGAAATACAAGAGGTGCATGATAATGGCACCATCACATTAACCACCATTGATGGATCTAGGTATTCCTTCAAAGTAAACGGTCATCGAGTGTGACTTTACCATAAACCGCTTAATCAGGAATCCTTTTAACAACAATTACGAGAAGATTCCACCATGCAGATTCTTGTTGAGGGAGGAAACTCCTCCTCAACACCCATTCTCTGAATCATTTCTTTATTTTGAAATTTGTACATAATGTTTTTTTCTTTATTTTTCTTGTTTTTCTTGTGTGCAGAATTTATTTCTTAAGTTGTTCCTTTCTAAGGAACAGCAGCGGTTTCTCTCAAGAAACAACGTGTTTGAGTGTTTCTTTTTTTTTGTTCCTTTTGAAAGGAACAATAGTTTCTTGTTGCATTCTTTTTGTTCCTTTCAAAAGGAGCAACAGTTTGATTGCGAGTGTTTTTGTTGTTCCTTTCCAAAGGAACAGCAGTTTTTGGCCGTGCGTTGTTGTTGTTCCTTTCCAAGGGAACAACATTTTTTTTGTTGTTCCTTTCTAGAGGAATAATAGTTTTTCCCCTGTTTTTTTGTTGTTCCTTTCTAAAGGAATAGCATTTTCGCAGATTGTTTTTGTTGTTCCTTTCTAAAGGAACATCACTCTTTGAGTATTTTTTTTTTCTTTATTTTGAACAATATTTTTCTAAATTCTTCATGACTCTCTTGATGGCAAACACACAATTTATGTAAGGATACACAAATTAGAACTTACCGAAATCAACAAATCAAGATAAATTGTTATTTTTAAGAAATAGTTTTGCAATGATAAGGAAAAGGAAAGGACACAACCATTTATATTTCTTTGTTGTCCTTATTCTCATTTAAATTAATATGATCAGTTATTTTTATCATGTTGGTTCTTCCCTAAACTATCTCTCTTTGATATTTATTTATTAAATAAGAATAAAGGCATATATTTTTCCATTGAGATGTCCAGACTTCTTCCACCATCCCTATTCTTAAGGAGTGTTGAGCCATCCTCTATATATAAGTAGGGAAGTGCTATATATGAAAAAAAAGGATAAAACAAAAATAATTATGTAATTATTAACAATTCTATGATATGGCAGATGGAGGATAGGGGGTCTCATCAAGAGCCAACCTACCATGATCATAAGGAAGCAGTGAAGTTGCATTCCCATTATGGCCACCACACCAAGGATATGGTCCAATGGGAAACTCAGAAAAAAATAACAAAAGGTCCATGGAACAGGAGGTCTCATCATAAGATGACCTATCCACCTTTCACTTCTTCCTAGTGAATGGAATTGTGGTTCATCTGGTTCCCAAGCCAGCACAGTGGCCTCCATCATGACATTACAAAGCACTTCCCTAGGCATAAATAAAGGATAATGGTTCCAAGGGTGAAAAAGCAACTTTGTCAAGGTTATAGACACCTGTGGCCAACAGAGCTCTGCTAATGGTATTGGAGTCACACTTTTCAAATCAATAGTAAGGATGAACCTTTTTCTTATATCTTTACATAAGATCAAATGAGAGGATACCTTTAAACCCTTCATTTTGAACCTATTATACATGAAAATTATTCATAACCCGATCATAATAGTTTATGAGAGAAATGATTGCATAAGTAATTGTTTTTACATCAGTTGTCCCTTCCATTATCTTCGAATCATTGTATGAACGTTTCCATATCTATTCGCAATTTAATATTATGCATCGATTTCAGTATGTAATCATTTGTGATCGTATCATAAGTGTGTATGTTGTTAAAATGATGTACTACCGTTGTGCAGTCCTTTATTCTCTTATTTGACGATCGAGGATGACCTATCATCCTTCAGGGGGGCGCGGATGCCTTTTAATGTCTGCATGTGGGTTAAATGCCTATATTCTTAGTAATAGTGAAGGCTTAATGGTATTATTCCGATATTCACTAAATATTTTGATGTGCTATTCCATTGTATTTCTGTGCATTTGTAAGGAATTAACAGTGTGCAGGTAAAATGGGAGGACGACCAATTTGTAGTGAGCCGCAGGTGCTGGTTGTTTCAAGCGTTGCATGAGAAATTCTGGAAAAATTGGGATGGATTACATACCTCACATGGCTACAACAACCTCATGAAACAGTAGCTATCGAGTTTTTACAGAATTTGCAAGAAGGTTACTCCATGGTTAGAGGTAGACAGATAACAGTAACAGATGAAATAATTGCAAAGGTGTCTAGTCTACCAGCCGAAGGAGCCATATGGACCCATAAGAAGGTGAAACTCCAAGATGCCATGAACCTTTTCCGAGATGAAGGGTAAAACTTGGTTTTCAAAGGGAAAGGAGTTCAGCCAGCGTCGTTGGGAGAACCATGGACAGAGTTGGCAAAATTAGTTCAGGACTACATAACATGCGATGGGAGGAAAGATGTGGTAAGACCTCGCCACATTAAGCTATTAGCAGTGTTAAAACAGAAATGTACCATAAACCTGCCTGTATTTTTAAATTCTTTACTGCACGATGTTTCCCGTAGTATAAGAAAAGCTCGTCACACAAACATGGTGGTAAGCCACCATTGCTTAATCAAATTGATAGTAAGTTTCAGCCTTGCCCAACAATAGACCAGTTGGGAAGAACTGATTTTTTCGATTGATGGAGGATTAGCCCTACCTGCCCCAAAACGCAAGAGAATGGCTAGCATAGCAGCAAAGCCATCAAAACGTAGACAATCCTTTTGGTTAAAAAGAAGTATGGGGATGATAGAAGGCCTTCAGGGTAGCAGTAGCCAGCCCTTGGAATTTCCCAGCTCGGAGGATGAATAACCCCCACAACTTGAAGGAGGGAGTCACCGCACTAATGAGGATGAAGAAGAAATGAACCACCACACTAGTGGTGAGGAACAAAGTCACCACACTAGTGGTGAGGAACAAAGCAGCGCAGGAGAAGGAAATGAGGAAGAAGAGGGAATTGAGGAAGAAGAAGGAAGTCCTCATACTAGTGTAGAGGAAGATATTCGCTACTCTTATGAGGAAGAAGGTAGTTACCATACCTGTGAAGAGGAAGAAGATAATCACAACAGTGAGAATGAAAGAGAGGGAACAGAGCCTCCCGAAACCACCACTGCAAATTCACGACCAAGACCTTTGCATGAGGACCAATTGGCCCAATTTTTGGCCGACATGAGCGAATATGTGCAGCCCCACAGCCCACTGAACCTTAATGTTGATATCAACCAATTGTAGGAGAAATTTGTTACGAATAAAGAGACGGCTGAGGGAATTTCGGATGAAATAGAAAGATGAAACCCTAACGGAACAATAGAATCAGCTAGGGTTACTTCCCCTGAGAAGTGTGGATAGGAAGAGGTGAACACTGAAGCAGTGTTCCAAACTGAAAATTCTCAGGGAATAGCAGAGCCAATTGGGGTTATTACCCCTGAATAATGCAACCAGGAGCATATGAATACTGAAGAAGTGCTCCACACAGAAAATAGAGAAGCAAGCCCAACCAAAGGCACGGCTGCTGAGAAGCAAACCCCAGTTGAGCAATTGGGTTTATAAAAAAGAACAGGCGTTCCAACAACGAGGAGAAAGAAAGTAACTGAAATTGAGAAAATTCATAGGGAATGGCAGAAGCTTCAAAAGCTAGTGGAACAACTTAGGCAGACTATTAGGGTTCTTAAAATGAATCAAATGCCCAAACGAACTCCAAAGAAGAGAAGCATAGTCACCAAACGAGCCCCAAAAAAGAGGAAAGTGGCCACTAAAACAAAGCCCCAAGTTGTAGAGACTATGGAAACCCAGGCTGAGCCTAATCATGAAGATATGGAACAGCAAGCAGCTGTTCCAGATATAGTTGTTCCGGATGAAGCAACCTCAAATGAAAGTTCACAAGCCTGTAGTTAAAACACTTTTAGTGATCCTACTATAGCCAAACTCCAAGAGGATTTGGCACAGGCTCGACAGGAAACGAAAAAAATTGAAGAGGATACGGTCCCTAGAATAAAATACCAGGAGTTGCAGCAGCAGATGAATAACATCCATGCAGCAAAGGCTGAAGCCTATGAGAAGTGTCGGAAGGCAGAAGAGAAGGCTGCAAAGGTAATGAATAAATTAAAAATAGCTCGGAATCGAATGGATACTCTCTGCTCATTATACACAGATTTTTTAGCTTGTAGATGCCCTGCCAAGAATTATGCTTTATTTTTATTAGAGAGATATTTACAGTTAAAAATTAAATCATTTAGGGCAGGAAAGTCTATAGAGTTAAACACTTAGAGGATTTTGTAAAATGTTGTAAACTCTATGGGGTTAAGGTACAACGTCTCCTTTGTGAGTTTTATTTGCATAATCTGATATTGGAGAATGAAATTGAGATAAATCTCAGCCCTTTTGTGGGTGACATCCAAAACCAAGCATGTATTTCATTTGTTGTTAATCAGTTAAAATGGCTCAAAGCCTATAATGTTTTCCAAAGGCAAGAAAATGAGTTAGACTTGTGGGTTAGGAGTGAACCAAAACACCCATTACAATTATGGGCTAAGCAGAAGAATCTAATGACAAGAGAAGGTGTTATCTAAGCATTGGGGCCTGTCCATAAAGCAATTGTCTTGAATGGGGTAGAATATTTTCTATCTATTAGAGACCAGGCCTATATAGCAGCTAAAGTCTGATGGGGGATTTCCAATCGGAATTTTCAAAATAGAGATCCATTTAACTATAAAAATTTTGGATTAGCTGCTAGCCGCTTGGTTCTCTATAGCAACCTCATTTTGAGGGAAGGCCCATTCTGGCTAGGGTGTAGGTTTTGAAGCCCCATTGCATGGTATCCTACAACAGATTATAAAGCCATTTATGAAATACCTGAAGGACAGACAGGGCATGTCTTTGAAGCTTTAGCTACAAATCATGGTTTTAGGCCTCTTGATGAAAAACCTTCTCCATCCTATTCTTTAACTGCTTTGCATGTAAACTATGGTTTTCATGAGGACATGAAAAAGGGTAAGCAGGGGGGTATGTTGAACGTTGAAAAAGGTATGAATTCACCATGTATTTTCTCATTCTTTTCCTTTAAACATAACTCTTTTTATTCTAGAAAGGTGATTTATTATAGAATTATGATAGAATCACAAAGACTTATGTTTATTGTAAAAAGTAACTAAAAACTTCCTTTTATTGTCAAAAACAGGAATCAAACGAGGTGAACAACTATACCAGAGGCGAGGCTAAAGCAGGAGTAACTTTTGTTCCTCCAGTGATAGACCATATCCTGTCAAAGAGAAGAAAATCAGAACGCATTGCTAAGAGAAGGCAGGGAACAACACGGCTTCAACCGAAGAAGATAAAGTGTTAGCTAAAGAAAGAAAGGAAGCGAATCCCTCAATATCCTTCGATCCTGAGGGATCAATGTTCAAATCTTATCTTGTTCCTTGTCTTATCCGTCGAAGTTGTTATATAAGGCAATGCCTTTAGAGATTGAAGGGGTCGAATCATTTGATTAAAACATTTCTCCTGTAATTCTGCACTTTATTGACTCTCGTGATCAGAGAGCGATCGCTGTAAACACTTTTTATGTTTAATTAATACAAAGATGTGTTTTCATTCCATTTCTCAAGCTCTACAGTAACCTAGCAGTGTTTCACTGGTGCTATGGGCCCGACCCTAGTGGAATTGATCTGCTATTTGTATTTCTATCTTTTAATTATCGTTGTGTGATAATTGTGTTCGGTTTTATTACGTTTGCGAAGTTAATTAGTTGTTGTTGAATTTATTATTGGTATTGTTGTGTTGCGTTAACGAATTGCATTATTGTTCCAGTTCAACAAGGATCTTAATTTCTGTATTATTCATCTTGTTATTGCTTATAAAGCTTTGATGTTCAATATTTAACTCTATTTATCGTTTCGTTGGATTGCTGTTCATTTCGATTACTGTTTAACAACATTTGTTGTCGACAGGGTGTGGTGTTTAACAGAATTTGCTATTTGATCCCTTTAACTTCAGATTTGTTGTTCAGATTCATTAGTTAGTATCTATTTTTCAATTCCTTTAGTTACAATTCGCTACTTATTTACATTGTTATTCGATTACAAGTTGTTGTTCATTTCCAATTCATTAGTTTCCAGATTGCAGAAAGCTTGCTTTTAAAGAGTTCTTCCTAGTTTACTTTCAATAGCAGTTCGTTGAATTTCTATTTCCCTTTGATTGCTTGAAAGCAGGACTGTCAAATATAGATAACACTGGTTATTGGTTCCAAGTTCCCAGATTGATTGTCTTGTTCCAGTTTGATTTCAATTGCATCAATTTCTAAAGGAATGAGTTATTTCTACTGTATCCTTGATTGATGTTTGCAGAGTGAATAGTTGAGTTTCAGAGAATTTGAGTTTGTGTTACTGTAATTATATTTCCAAGAATTTGTTTACTTTTGTATTTAGAATACTGTACTGCATCTCACACAGCATTGCTCTTAGCTCAAATTGCAGCCTCAAACAGAGTACACTCTTGAAACAAAAAGTCATTCTCGGATTGATGATTAATGTAGGATAAATAGGTGTTAAAAAGATACCTTTTATACATCAACACTTTGTTTCTCATGTTTTTCCACTGAAAACAACTAATTCCATCTATGATTTATTTGCAGGGAACAACCAACTGCTAAGAAGGTGTCTTTTGGTACCCCATTTCTACAAAAACACAACTACAGCTACATATCTACACCATATTTCTATAATGGCAACAGATAGAGTGACACTCACTAATACATGCCTACACAAATTATGTTCTTCTATGTGTAATTAATATAAGGACTTCTAAAAACCAAGATAAGTATGATGCATTGACATACATGACTAATATAACTGGAAACTCTCCACTTATAAGTTCAACAAGAAAATTCTACTATAAACCTTAGCAATTCAACTCAAATAAATACCATCTTGTGATAGCATACTCTGACAAAACTCTAATGTCAGTAGGATCACATAACCATCCCAATATACTAGACTTCAATAGCAAGATCAAAAAAATCATTAATTACTTCAATTTTTTCGTACATATATTCAACTTTTCCTTAGCATAGGACAAGGAAACTATCGCAACATATAACTCATCAGCCAAGCAATATTACTCTACATATGACACCATTAGCCTATCTTTCACACTATTCTTAATCAAAAACAAATATATCATCATGTTTGTATTGTCATCACTAACTTTACTTTATTCTGAGAATATTATCTAACAATGACATTAATTAAAATAAACTTTTTTGGTCAACGTTGGTTGCAACATAGGATCTATAAATGTACCAACATTTAATTGTCAATCCAGATAGTACATGAACTTCGAGACGCAGCACTGGAAATTCTAGAGAGAGCCTCTGGCAACCTGCAAAACAAATTCTAGTCTATATTGTGCATTAATCTTAGAAATAAATGAAATCCTGAACTAAAAGAGAATTCGAGAAACACCAATCCAAACAATTAAAATCATGAGGGAAATAAAAGTAAATCCTCTACTATCATGAGGGAAATCAGAACTAGAAACCAAGCAGTGTCGACACAATATCAAAAGATTGTAAATGCTAGAATAAATTCAACTGAAATTAAAAACCATTTTTCCTGCACTACTTCTACCTGCACCAATTCCATGTAAAATTAACCTGAAACATCAGCAACGTAACAAGTAAATTTATTTTGTAAATAAAAGAAATTGATTTAATATGAATATCTCACCTTCCTTCTCCCCAAATATTAATCTTGTAAAACTATCCAGAAGCTTAATGGAAAATAAATATTATCATTTTCACCATAACGCAGTTTCCATCACGACAACAGAAATTTATAGTGATTGTTGCTTTCATAAACACTCAAATATATTTCACATTCTGAAATATGAATTAAATGGGTCTGGATCAATTTGAGGAATTCAAGTTGCACGTTACAGCTCTGGAGCGACACAATTTGATATGAATAAATATCTCAAGTGCAAGCACAAATCTTAATGGAGCAAATGAAATAGTTCAGGTACAGTAACAATTTGCAGCAAATCAAATTAACTTTAAAACTGAAAATAAAACATCGCAACAAATTAAATAACATTAACTTGAGGAAGGAAAGAGACTAAAAATAATTAAATGACTTCACACAGTAAATAATAATTGAATGTTATTTAATCTAAGAGATGGACAGCGGTGTCAAGCTGGTCTGGCAGCCAACCCAGCCAACTCGCACCCTCTATGAGCGACCTAGTTTACACAGAAATTAAAATCATTAGATGCAACAAATAAATAAATAGAGCATGGATGAAAATTTCTTCCATTAATTACTAAAATAAATCTTTACATTATACAGACAACACTTAGCTCCAGCAAGACAAGAGGAGTGATCCACGAGTTGTAAAATGTGTGAGGCTACATTTGGACCGACTCCTCCCTCCTGCGCATTCCTTCTGTGCCTGTGGTTTGTTCCAGGAAACTTATATATATACACCGAATTACAATTTGGGCTTTCAATAAGCCAATCAAAATATAGAAGGCAGACTATCAATTTTAACAATTCTCCAAGAATAAAAAATAGTTTTACAACAGAATGTCAAAATAGGGGATGTTTCCAATAAATCGTTCCTCTTTTCCTGGAACGATGTTGTTGTTGGAAGGTGTGATTCAACTACCCTCTTCCTTTTCTCCATCATGACTTTAGTTTATGCCTACATTTTTTATCAAGATGTCAACTATTCCCCACGAGTCAATTATTGTTTTAAATGTGCCCTCAACATTAGCCTCCTTTATCGACCGAGCATAGTTCACAAGAAATTTACAGCCTACTCTACCTAGTGACAGAGAAATGGCTTTGAAAATTCCTCTCAAAGCTCCAGTTACAATGGCCACTAGGGCTTCGACCTTTTCAGGAGTTTCAACAGTTGCTTATTCAATTATGCAACTTGAGCCTTGACACCTAGTATATGTCATAGTGATCTTGATCTCAATCGTAAGGTGGAGGAATCACGAAGAGAAGGGCATTGACATTGGCATAGAGAGTGCCAAAATGTTAGCGGTGAGCAGGAGGAACAAGCCTGTTAATCACTCCGTTATTTTTTGTGTGGAGCATCGCCACAACCTAATCAGTTGATCACATGTGAAATTTCATCTCCATCACAGGCAGTCAATTTTCTTATGTGCTTTTTGAACTTATAGGTGTATTTAGCCCATTCAACTGGCTTTTTCCTCTACCTCGGAATATGAGAATATGGTATTGAAGAATCCATGTCTAGAGAGATAAGTGATATGATCTTTTCCTCCTCGATCTGGTGAGATCTTCCCTCTTGGTAATAAACTCAATTTGATCAAAATATTTGCCTCGGTCCCCTAAACATATCAGTCTCAAATCCCACAGTTCGGCCTCTGGTAGCAAGCTCAATTTCCTAAAGATATGCGACACGACTCATTAAACTCGACTCTCCAGGCTGTATAAATAATAGCACTTATTTATTAAATGATAGATGCTTTACAATACTTCTGGAGCATACGTCAGACGAGTTCATAAAACTTATTGTATGGTGGCTCACTTTTCTAGCATCGAATTCCAGAACGCTTCCTTTGAAATATTGGTGTAAAACTGAAACAGGAATTGTACACATCACTTGATTCTAGTGCAGGAACATGAGCGTAGTCCAGGAATCCTTCGGAGTGCAAGAAAACATAAAATGGTGCAGGAATCTGTTGCATGGTGCAGGCAGGTAAATGCAAGTTCAAAGCCTGTATTAAAGCATGATCAAATTAATTTTTAAATCTACACATACAAACCTCAATTAGTAATGTTTTAATCCTATTAAAACAAGGACAGTAACAAATACTCGCAACAATAATCATTTAACCTCACAGCAGCATGAGATATTTTGAGTGAAAATAAGACAAAATAGAGGCCCAACATTCAACAACACACAACTTCAACTACAACTAAAACCAACACACTAGGGATGTCACGCAATTTTTTCCATCAATCAATAACATATTTTTCTACTCAACTCCTCTGTAAACAACCATAATACTCAAAAACACCAGTCTATATCAGAAACTTTATAAACTAAAGAAAACAAAAGGGGCATACTTCCCTTAACCTTCAAATGCATTACTTGGCATGTTCCTTTCTCTGACTTTCATTTGTCCTTTATGGATTCACTTTAATCTAACCTCTTCATTTCAATGAATTGGTACAAGGGATCTACTCCCATTGATTATATTATTTCCCTTTTTCTCCCATACTTGTGTATGTTGAGTCCTGACTAGGGTAACACCCTGTTCTAATGGAATGCTCTTAGTTTTTCCTCTTGCTTGTTTGAGTAGCTTTCTACTACAGCATCAGCAGATGAACTACTTGTCCTTCATTTTCTTTCAATTAATGCTAATGTGCATATTTTTTGTGTGCTTGTTGCTTGCTTATTTTTCATGGGAGAATTAACAATGTTGATGCTGCTTTTATTTGGTTGAGATATTTGTTTACCATCAAAAATATCTATTATTGGAATTTCTAAATAAAATATGTTAATTTTGTTCACATTCTCTCAGAAATAAAACTCAGCTTACTGATTCTTTCTTTCTCCTTTTGGAATTCTTTTCTTATAGTTATTATAAAGTTGTATTTGTTGATTTTGCACATGATCCATGTCTATGTTTTCAAGTTATTGGAAAGGGGGTCTATTACTTCCAAGTCTTTGTTATCTCTAAGTTGGTACAGATGGGATTCTCCACCAGACAACCTAGATTAACTATTACAGACCAGATTTTGACTAAGGATTAGCCTCTTCAGTCTGATGAGGGCTCTCTCAAAGTATGATTTGTTCAATTAGAATTCAATTAGATGGCTAAATCTACGGTATTTTATTGAATATGTTTGATTGAAGGTGGAAAATGTATGAGGTTTGTCACCATGGGGCTTATGGAGTCATTGTTAAAAATTCAATGACAATGGTTCTCCTAGAGGAAGCTGAGGCATGTAATGTTTCAATGAAGGGACAATAGACACAAAAATATTCAATAGATTAATATTAAAAGGAAGTCAGAGCATGTGAAACATGAGTTCTGAGTAATTAAAAATCAAGATATTGAAAGAAAAAGATTAAGATACATGGGACATAAGCTCATTAAAACACAACAAGAATCTCAGGTTGTGGTTCTTATTCATCAAGCAAATTCTGCTGAAAAGGAGGCCTCACTTGCGTGTCGGGATGATTTATGTCTTCTCTCTATCTTTGTTGAATTTGAGGTCTCCTAAATTGGGGATTTCTGATGTGTGTATCGTTTTGTGCATGAGGCAAAGGTGTGGCTCCAAGAACAAGTCTATCCATAATTTTTTCCATGGTATTCATCATGGAATCAAAATTAACATCTAAGGATGAAGAAAGCTTCTCATCTTCTTTCAATTTTTTTTCCCATGTTAGACCTCTTGGCAGCTGCCATGTTCACCTCCACTTTTGTTGCATCATTATGCATTTCTACTAGAGAAGCAAACTCTCTTTCTCTTAACAAGATGGAAAACTCATAATCAAATGCCTCTGAATAGTGTAATTGGGAAGATCCTGGAGGAGGTTTAATATGAGCAGGTATGGAGTTATAGACCTTGTTAAAACTCTTAGAGAATTCTTGGAACGATTCATCTAAGGCTCTTTTCAAATTTTTATACTCAGTCGGGGCTTGTACTGGATTTACCTTACTCCCCCACTTGGTCAAAAAACTATCTTTTAACTGGTCCCAATTCTAAAAACTTGTTGGAGCTAAGGCCTTAAACCATTTTCTTACTTCACTACTGAAACTCTGAGCAAATAATCTCATTTTCACATCCTCATGGTCTACCTACTCTCTGTCAATGAAATCATTAAATTGGTCTAAATGTTCTTTGGTTGATATTTCCTCTCCACTCCTAAAGGTTTTAATTCTGGTTGAGTATCCATTTAGGAGGTCATGAAGTATAGCAGGGAGGAAAAGTGGAGCATATATTGTAGGTCCTACAGGAGGAGGAGGTGGAAAAATTCCAGCCATGATGACAGTGATTGTGGTATGTGGAAGGACAGTAGATGAGGCTAAATTCTGATTTTTGGAAAATATAGTAGGAGAGGTTGAACTATTAGGAGATGGTGTAGATGGTACTTTAAGTCTAGATATGAATGAACTCCATTAAGGTAAAGGTATATCAGATTTTATCTTCAACATAAATTCAAATGGATCCAACTCTTTTAAATTTTCAAAAGACTCCCTCTCTAACAACAGCTCTGATGTGACTATTTTCCATAATTCTTCTTTTTCCTCTTTAGATACTAGGGAGGATGTGTCAATACCTAGTCTTTGTAGGTATAGTATTATGTCAGCCAGTTCATTTTCAGTCTTATACCTAAACAACACTTCTTCAATTTTATCATCAAATTGCCTATCTTCAGGACTTCGAATAATTTCATAGGACAAATCTCTTGAATGTGATGGAATGCCTAATTTTGAAGAGTTGCTTCCAATGCCTATAAGGATCCTTTCTGGATTATCCACAATTGTAGGTGGGTTAGGATCTGGATTTCTCCTTGTGTATCTCTTTCTCCTTGTTCCAAGTCAAGGTTTGTGAAGCTAAAATCATTAAGATACTGTGTTTTAAACAAAAAATTGTATTGGAAAGATACCGTTGGAATTATTTTGAATTGTTTTCTAGAAGATAAGGCTGAAAAAGTCATTGAGGATTTCCATAAGGGAGATTGTGGATGACACCATTACTATAAAGCCACGGCCAACAAGATACTCAGGGCAAGGTATTATTGGCCTAACATGTTTAAGGAAATCTACAAGAAGATCGTTGCATGCCATGAATGCCAAGTTTTTTATGGTAAGAAGAAGATGATTCCTTTACCTTTGAAGCCAATATATGTTGAATATCATTTCCAGTAATGGGGACTAGATTTAATTGGTGAAATACACCCAAAATCCTCAGGGTAGCATCACTGGATTTTGCCAGCCACAGATTATTTCACCAAGTGGATCGAAGAAATCCCAACAAGGCAAGCTATTGACTCAGTCATCATTCAATTCTTGGAGAAAAATATGTTGTCCAGGTTTGGCTATCCTATGAATATTATTACTAATAATGCACAAGCTTTTAAATCCAAAACATTAATTATCTTTTTTCATCAGTATCAAATTACACTTGGACATTCCACAACCTATTTCCCTCAAGGTAATGGCCTTTCAGAATCATCTAATAAAAGCATAGTGAGGATCATCAAAAAGGGGTTGCAAGAAAAAAAGAGATCATGGCATCTAAAGTTGAAGTTTTCTTTGTGGGATGATAGAGTTTGTACAATTCTATCCATTGGTACATCTCCCTATGAATTAGTGTATGGAGATGAAGCTATTTTTCCCACTCCTTTGGGATTTCCGGTAATGAAACTGCTGCAAGGACTTGAAGAGGAGCCAAATGCTATCCAAAGGAAGATAAACCAGCTTATAGCTTTACAAGAGAAAATAGAAGAGGTGTATGATAGTCATTGTTAGTATGAATCTTTTGTCGAAGTGTACGAAAAAAGACCACTTTAGATACACATAACTAATAGCCCTAACATCAAATATGGCTGCCAATATCTTTAGTTTTGTAGTTAGTTGATCAAGACAAATGCTGCAAAAATCCAGATCTATGCATAAAAAGACATTAAGCAGTAAAAATAAGGTTTTTCTCCATACATCCAATAGACAAGACAAGAACAATATTTTTGAAAGAATTTTGTATTAAGGGCACCTGGGAGGAAAACAAGAAAGGTGTTTCCAATTCTCCTCAATGGGATGGGTTCTTGAAAGTCCTCAGCACTTCAAATCTAGAATTTCTCTCTCTTGTTGGTGTAGAAAACCCAGACAAATATAGAACTCAAAGGGAGCTCACAAAGTGAAATAATGGAAAATTTGATAATGATAATGGCTCAAAGTCAAACCAAGAGCATAGATCTAGAGTGATCTAATAGACAACAAAAGGTGACAAATGAATGGGGAAAACCCTTCTATTTATAACAAAATATTAGGTCATTCTAGATCTTGGTGCATAATTAAAATAATATTAGCAAATCTAGATCCGCAGCACATGGAATATTTTATTATGTTGTTGGAGGGAAAAGGCATTTGACTTGGGTCAAATCCCTTTATTTGTAAATAATAAATAAATAAATGATTTATTTATTATTTTAAGGAAGTGGTTGAATGATAATTAAATAAATAATGATTTATTTAATTATTTATAAATGATTTAGTCATATTTAACATGGAATATTATTTAAATAAGATTTAAATAATTATTCCTAGAAAATAATAAGATAAATAAGGATTTATCTAATTAATTTCCTTGTTTTGGGTTAAATATGACTAGGAATAATAATTAAATTATTGTTTAATTAATTATTCCATGAGAAAAATCAAACAAATATAGATTTTTTTAATGTTTCTCTTTCGGGTTTCCTTTTTAGACCATAAACAACCTACTAAATGTGTTTTATTAAGTTATTTTACATAGTGAAAGCAATTTTACTTAGGGTAAAATTGGTCTTACATGGTGTACTTGGGTCCATCTAATGATAATAGGTTAGATGACCAAAAAATGGTGTAACAAATTTCCCCCCAGCATGCGAGTGTTAGGATAAAATTGTATGACTGAAGTACGTTGTAAGAACTCAATCACCAGACATCAAAAGGGAAGTCAGAGAGAGAAATGTAATGTAGCCTAATATGCTGAAGAACTAGACCCTGAGGAGACAAGACTTACAGGTGCAACAAGTCTCTTTTTATGAGTGGGTACCTATGCTAGAGGCGGCGGGGGAGGCATACCTATGCCCGCCGAGACAAAGTACAAAAGAATAGTGTGTCCAGTAAACAAGGGACCAAACTGTAAAGTACATTCTGGCATAAACATGAGCTAGATAAAAGATATAATGATGAATCCCACATACATATTGTGCCTGGGATAACAGCCAGGACTTATACAATAATATCTGAGTACATGAGATACAAATACAACCCAAATGCCCCTAGGAACGGGGAAGGGCTTGTAAAATCTAACTGATACATGCAAATCAAAGAGGTGCTGCAAGCGGTAAAGGCCGACATCATCAAATATATGGAGTTGCATCGAAGGCTGCGATGAAGAGGTCATTCGAGTATGTGGGGGGCTACCTGCAGGGCCACCCCCTCATGAGGGTTGAGACATCTCACACACACCCAGGAATCACCGATATCTGTTGCTGTATCATTGAACCATCAATTATATGGATCTCGATCATGTTGAAAGGAGCTGGAGCTGAGAAACAACCAAGTCAAAGGGAAATAAAGAGTCCCTTTCTCTGATCTGGGGCACCGTACAAGAGTGAAAGATGGAACCAAGGTACACCACCCTATAGACCTAGCTTCTGGAATGAATGAGCTGATGTCGACAGAAGGAGTTCCGCCATAGGTGAGGCATTAAGGGATCCTAAACTAAGGCACGAGAGAAAATAGTAGAGCGACTGACAGACTAATACCAATGATGATGATGAAATGGGGGATACTGAGTAGCGAATGGACGACTTCCCTTGTTAGAGCATAAAGGGCATGGATGACTTGGCAGCGACTGACACAATATCATGAGCGATAGGGGACAGTGGGATTGAAGGCCATAATGTGCAACACGAGAGAGGGACCAAGCAATGAAGGATGGAGGACTATAGCGGGAAACAAAGGGACTCAGGACAGACTCCATGAATGTGATGATGACTCAACTCGAATGCTCTAAACAAGGGTGACTCGATGGTGCTACCACATAGTAAAGGTCTGATGGGGGACCATAAAAACATGATTACCATAGGGTATCTCATGACGAAAATCAACACGAACAAGGACAAGTAAGGAGGCAAAGTGGTGCCCCAAGTACAAGTGTTGTAAGTGAGGAAATTTGATTTGGAGGAGAGGTGAATAGACCCTTCGTGGACAAAATGTGTCCTAGTGAAGTATCAAATTATTAAAAACTAATAGGTACCCAGAGCTCATGAACAAGCTAGGTCGCACTTTTTGGGGTCTGTTCTGCGACCTGGGTAGCAGGTACTGGGCAGAAAACTGCGACCTGTCCCAGGAAATGACCTGAAAAGTGCGACCTGTCAGAGAAAGGGGGTTTCATTGCTATTTTTGGCTGAGATCTGGGATTTGTATGGTTGAGGGGCATAGGTGCCCCCAAGCATGTTGTGGTCATGCCAAAATGTATTTAGAACAAGGTGAATCTAAACACATTTTAATGATGTGGTGTGCCATTTGTTTTCGTTATGGTTATGCAATTTGAGAAAGGAAATGGAGGATTACCAATCTCTTTGAGTACTGCCTATATGAATCAAATGGAATTTAATTTTTCGGGTTGGCATACCTGGTGTCACTATCCCAAAGAGAGGATTTGGAGATAATGAATTGATGCTCTCCTAGAAAACCCATAGGTTGGTCAACAACAATGTCTAAGATACTGGGTTGCTGATGTAAGATGAAGGAATGATAAGGGGTATCATCCCTAGAGTGATCTGAATTGATATGGGACTCTAGAGGTTATTTGAAATGTGGAAGCATAATGGTACTAAATTCGACATGAACAGATACACTAGGAGAGTTTTGGAGAATTGCTTCTCCTAGTCTCTCAAATATGGGTGCCCCCTTACCCAAACATTGGGTTTCAATGTAATGGCCACAAGGTGTATGTGGTTCGAATGCATGGGTTCGATGTGAGGGGGAATAGATAAAGTCAGGGGTGGTGATTTTTTCCATAATTTTGTAATCGTGATAGAATATGGGGTGACTAGTGGAAGAAAGACCATCTGACGTGGCGAAGCTAACTGACTCATCATCATGAGGAGAGAGGTTCACATGCGCATCGTCACAAGGGGTGACAAAAGAGTAAGCAGATAAAGGATCTACCGATGTTGAGCCCAGGGTGATCGCTAAAGGGAGTTCAAGCGAAACAACAGGGGAAGTCGCCAAGGGGACTACCACCGATGGGCTCATGAATGATGATAGGTAGAGGATGATGGTAGTAGGCTCCGTCATCTCGACATCCGGAGGGGGAATGTCAATGGGAGCAAGTAGATCTTCAAGCTGGCTTGACGCATACTGTACAAGTATGGGAGAGGCGGATTGATTTTGTTCAACCTCATACTCTCGAACAACCTCTACAAAGGTGCGGTAATGCGTCAGGTGGGGAAAATGGTGGGAATAATGGCCATGGAAACCACACAAAGCACAAGGTTTGTTGGTGCGAATATTCTTTGGGTTCTTGGTTGCGGTCGAGGAAGAAACAGAGGATTCAAGGACTGTAGACTCGAAAAACGCGACTTTAACCATGGGTTTAATACGGGGAAATTCAAGACAAGTATGGGTGGCATGATCGACGACATCACACAAGGCACAAGGCACAAGGCTTTGCGGGCGGAGGAGGGGCAGGGTCAGTCGGGGTGGCCTTGACTTTGGATGCCCCCTTGCGAGCTTTTCCTTTCTTTCCCGGAGCTGTCACAATAGGAGAAGGGTCCTGTTGAGGTGCTAGGGCACTGTAGCAATGGAAGAAGCTAGGGGAACTGGTTGAACCGATGTCAAAGCAAGGTAGGGTTTGGGGTGACCAGGCGGGGTAGTGGCTGGAGGATCAAGGTACCAGACGGGTATACCCAGGGTCAAGTTGGGGAGAGAAAGGGTGGCCATGAGGGGAACCGAATAAACTCCAGGAGGGGGAGCAAGAAAAGGTATCTCACCAGCAGGGTAGTGACCAAGAGGGATGGCTCCAAGATGGTTGAGGCCTGGTGGAACCGAACCAGGAGGATAGCAAGGCTCATGGGTACCAGCTGTAGGAGGAGGGCCAGAAGGAGGAGGTTTGGCTGGCTGAGACGAAGGGCTAGGAGCAAGTTGCGGTGGGCAAGGTTGGGGTTGATGTTGCTGACTAGCTGAAGAGGGCCGCTTAAGGGCAGCCCGAGACGATTGCATCATGCAAACATTCGATAGGCTGGGATGAGGGATAGGGCGAGGGGGAAGACCAGGGAAGGTTCCAAGCAAAGAGGAGTCTTTATAGACGCCGAGAGAGACATTGGTCAAAGAATCGATGGTTTACTTATTGGCTACAGAAGAGATGGTCGACTCAGGGGAGGTTTGAGATTTTGGCTCATGATACGTCAACTGGTCAATGGTGACTATCTTTCCATTATGAGGGAAAAACATCTTGCGGTGGACCGCAGATGGACAGTAGACATGGCATAGGTGTAGCTATGCCCCAAAATAATATTATAAACAAGAGAGGCGTCGATAACTTCGACATCAACGCAAACATTCTTTCCCGCAAGAGTGATATGACAATTACAGAAGAGGCCAATGGGCTGGGAGGCATGGCCATCCCACGCACAAAGGGTGATTGTGGAAGGGGCCAACTCAGGAGATCCGATTTGTTTCCAAACCGAACCAGACATCACACAGGTGGATGCCCCCTCATCAATGATACATCGAGAAACATTAGCGTTCTTGATTTTGACTGGGATTTGGAAAGCTACAGAAGCAGGAAGGGGGGGATGTTCTGATTGACGGGCGTCGAAAACAATCAATTGGTCATCAGCAGGATCTACAGTGCCCGTGGCGGATAGTAGAGCCCTCTTTTGAGAAGGACATGACTGCAGGAGTTCCAGTGTTCAAATGGCAGTAGGATACTGCGCCAAATCATCTATTATGCTATATGAGTGATCAGCTCGACCAGAAGCAACAATTCGGCGTAATGGTCCCTTAGGAATCTTGGTATGAACCTCAACTTTGGGCTGAGGGATATGCAAGGGACCATTGGATCTCGAAAGAGGCTCGGTAGAACCTGAAGAAGAGGACTCGGGGACAGGCAGAGTGGGAGGCTTGGGGTACTAACGAGACCGAGTTTGAACGTTAAGGTCAACAGGTAAAGGTGTATCAGAGTTCATCATGAGTATCTGGTAATCAGAGGAACCAGAAGGGGAAGGTTGAGCGGCTACCGGTCCGTGATGTGGTTGGGTAGCCACGAATCCTTGTTGAGGGAAAGGATCGGTAAACACAGTCGGTTTAGAAGTAGCCGCATTGGGGGGAACAGAAGGGGAGGCATGTTGTCCTCGTAATGTAGCCTGAGGCTCCCACATCTGCCACATCTATGGTAATAGGGGACAATCGTGAGTGTAATGACCGTAAACACTACAACACGAACAAGGATTATTTGTACAAAGAGGCCTGTCTGGCTTGGGATGAGTGCCCTGATGTTGGTTAGAAGTGTTAGAGTCAATACCTGAAGGATTGGGTCCATGATTACCAGGGGCAGATTGATTTTGATTTCCTTTCCTCTTTCTTTGAGAAGAAGGAGGATTAGTCGCGCCCTGTTGTGAAAATACTTGCCTTGGAGGGGGTGGTAGTTGTTGTTGCTGGGGTTGAGAAGGCAAGGGAGGTGGAGGTGCAAATGCTGGAGGAGCTGTTGCACCAGTCTGTGGATAAGGATAATGGTTAGGTTGGGAAAAATTTAGGTAAGCAAGAGGTTGGGCAAAAGGAGGAGGCATGCCGTATCCTGGATACATGCTACCTAGAGGGGGAAAAGTGCTGGAGGTGTTGGCCCCTCCTGGAGGGAGACCATAGCCCATAGGAGGTTGAGCGTACAGATGTGAAAGAGCTCCAACGATACCGTCGGCAGAATGAGATGCCCCCGGGGTGTTAGCACCACCGGGTCTGGGGAGGTCAGGAAGGACGATATAAACATAACCAGACTGAGCATAGATGAGGTCATATTTCATGGCTATTTGGAGGGCAGCTTCTTCGGTTTGAGGGAACTGGGATGTGACATCTTTGTCGATGGTAGGTAAGAGAGATCTAAGGAACCATTCCATGCAGACCCGATCTTCAAAGGTAGGAGCTCGACATAAGCTCTTTCTTCTCCGCCATTCCTGGACATGATCGGAAAAGGCAGGTCGCAGACGATTGACGGAAAGAAGTCAAGAGTTCGGTACCAGTATCGTATCGGAGAGGGAGCTGGAAATAAGATAAGAAGGCTCGGGCAATGGTGGCAAAGGTGGTATGGGAAGAGGCGATCTGATCAACATACCACTTAGAAGCTTCGCCTCTAAGCATGCGTTGGAACAATCTAAGACGGATGGAATCGTCGGTAATGGAATTGGATGAACACCACATGTGGAAAGATCGGATATGGTTGGAGGGATCTCCTCCAGCAAGGCCTTTGAACTTGGGAATGTCGGAGGGGATCTTGGTTGGCATAGCAGGCCAACCAACATCGTGGTGGATAAGATCATTTATCAACTGATTGAAATTGGGGAGACTGAGACCTGCCATATAGGGGAGCAAAGGGACAGTCCAGGTAGTTCCTGTGGTGGTTCCACTAGTAACATTCCCATCATTAGGGTCGGGGTTGCCGCTAGCGTTAGGCCCTAGACCAGACATGGTGAAGGTAACAGGGGGAGAACCAGAAGTAGGGGGAGAACCCAAAGAATCAGAAGAGGAATCAGAGTGCGGACTCGGGGGAGGACTAACTCGACGATGGTGGGAAGGAGCAAGTCGACCAACCGGAAACTGAGGGTGGGGGCCAAGAATTCTCCGGGATATACGCCTTGGGGGCGCAATGATGACGGCACAAAGGGAAGAAGAATGACCAAAAAGGGCAGGGAGGTGTAGAATCAAGTGATTACAATGTCGAAACAAGGGCAGAAAGGTACAGTGTCAATTGAATTTAAAGTCTTTGCCTGGCGGTGTTAACCAGGCTCTTCTTCACTTAGGGTCAGTGTGTAGCGTGTGTTAATTTTAATTTTTAAACCCAGATGTTTTGAGAGTAAAAGAAAAAAGTGTGCCGCGTAACTGAAAATAAATCTGTAGATAACAGTATATAATGCTAAAATAGCAGAAAATTAACAGCTAACAATGCATTGATTGAACCCAAGAAGGCGGGTCTCTCAAAACTAGTCTAAAAGAGGGAAAACATCTAGTCAAAACACACTAAAAGGGGGCCAATAGATCTAAGGTCGAGAGGGACAGGGATCTAAAGGAGAAATTTGCTGGAAAGAGGTGCAGAAAACGGCAAAGAGGTAGAGGCAAGGTTGCTGCAAAAAAGGAGGAAATCAGCTAAAGGCAAAAGGGACAAGGAGGTGACCCTAGAGGCAAACCCAAAAAAAACTATATGAGGTGATTTGAAAGGGAGAAGAGTTCATCTAAAAGGAATTTGAAGAGGAAGGATCAGATCTGAAAAAGAGATGGTTGAAACGCTAAAAAATTTAGACACCTGCAACAGCAAAAAACTCTTCCACAAAACGTGGAGGATACTAAAGCCCTAGGGGGCTAGATTCCCACTTAGTTAAGTAAAATAGATCAGAAACAGGTCTAAACGGACGGAGACTGAGGCTGGAAAACCCTGACAGAAGCTTTAGACAAACCCATAAAATTTGTAGAAAAACAGCAGAAAAAAGTGCAGGTCGCAGGTTCTGGGCCAAAAAGTGCGACCTGCAGCTCCGGGTGTCTCGGCGGCATATTTCAGAAAAAATTGTCGTCTTAGTTGCGGCTGATGTATGTCACCTGTGCAATAGGGCCATAAACACACGGAAGTTAGAAATTTTAATGTTTGAGGGTTTTATAGGTGAAAAAAAACATAAAAATAGAAAAAACAAAAAGCTGAAGAGAAACCCTAGGGTCTAAAGCAGCTGGATACGCAGGAATATGAAAAACGAAAGCGGTCATAATTAAAAACCCGTGCGGAGTCACCAGTTGTTAGTATGAATCTTTTGTCGATGTGTACGAAAAAAGACCACTTTAACCACGCATAAATAATAGCACTAACATCAAATATGGCTGCCAATATCTTCAGATCTACAGTTAGTTGATCAAGAGAAATGCTGTAAAAATCCAGATCTATGCCAAAAAATACATTAAGCAGTAAAAATAAGGTTTTGCTCCATACATCCAATAGACAAGACAAGAACAATATTTTTGAAATAATTTTGTATTAAGGGCACCTGGGAGGAAAACAAGAAAGGTGTTTCCAATTCTCCTCAATGGGATGGGTTCTTGAAAGCCCTCAGCACTTCAGATCTAGTATTTCTCTCTCTTGTTGGTGTAGAAAATCCAGACAAACATAGAACTCAAAGGGAGGTCACAAAGTGAAATAATGGAAAATTTGACAATGATAATGGCTCAAAGTCAGACCAAGAGTATAGATCTAGAGTGATCTAATAGACAACAAAAGGTGACAAATGAATGGGAAAACCCTTCTATTTATAACAAAATATTAGGTCATTCTAGATCTTGGTGCATGATTAAAATAATATTAACCAAATCTAGATCCACCTTTATGGAATATTTTATTATATTTGTTGGAGGTAAAAAAAAAGGCATTTTAATTTTGGTCAAAATCTTTTATTAGAAATAACAGCTAAATAAATTATTTATTTATTATTTTAAGGAAGTGGTTGAATGGATAATTAAATAAATAATGATTTATTTAATTATTTATAGAATGATTTAGTCATATTTAATAAGGAATATTATTTAAATAAGATTTGTATTAATATTTATATGTCACAAGATAAAATAGGTAGCCTATTCCACTAATTTCTTGTTTTGGGTTAATATGACCAGAATAATCATTAAATTATTGTTTAATTAATTAATATTATAAAATCAACAAATATAGATTATTCATTATTTCTCAGCTTTGTTTAGACCATAAACAACCTAATAAATGTGTTTTATTTAGTTATTTTACATAGTGAAAGAAATTTTACTTAGGGTAAAATTGGTCTTACATGGTGTACTTGGGTCCATCTAATGATAATAGGTTAGATGACCAAAAAATGGTGTAACAGTCATCATCAATAAAAAAAATAGAGTGAAGAAAACCTTTGACAGAAAAACTAAAGAAGAAAATTTCCAGATCCAAGATGTAGTTCTAAAATGGGAAGCCAAAATTGAAGAAAAGGGGAAGCATGGAAAGTTTGAGAACATCTCGAAGGGCCCATTTTTTATAGTTTCATATCATGGAAACAACACTTTTCTTCTTCAGGAGATGGATGGACAACTGTGTGGAAGAGGACCTGTCAATGGCAGGTTTCTAAAACATTTTTATTCCTAATTCCTTTTATTGAATTTCACTCCATTGTACATATTTCATTTTTTGTTATGATGTTTTTCTAATAAATATGAGTTCATCATCAAGGTTAAGCCCAAGGAGAAGGCCATAAGAGTTTGAAGAAGTCATCATCAATTTCAGAAATTTTTGTTTTCCTTGAAAGAAGGCACTGGAACTTCAAGTTCTTTGTTGTACCACAGGGGCACACCATCCCAAGTGGAGCCACTGTTATCACCAATAACATTTTTTATTCATCTTCTATTGTTCTAAGCTCGAAAAAAACTCCAAAAAATTCAAATTACGACCTCTATTCTTTCAGTCACTTATCGTAATTGGAGATCGCATCGTAGTCACTTACCGCAGATCGCAGATTGTGGCGTAGCCCCGTTATAAATAATTATATGTTTCTTGTTTCATCCTGCAATTGTGATACCCTGATGTGATATATCACATTGTAATTCCACCACTTTATTACCGCTTTATGTTGCCCGCTCCAAAAAAACCCCTATGCGATTGGTAGGACCCACCTTACCGCCATGCCACTTATCGCACAATCGCTAATCGAAAATCATTTTTTTGTCTCCTTATGTCCTCCGCTCCTAAAATACCGATGCAATATGGTTTAATGCAGTGACTGATTAGATGGTTTATTTAATTTTTGAAGTACAGAATTAGATGGTTACGCATATACACGCCGCCAACTGAAGATTATCAAGCTTTTTTAAAGTTTTGAAGTACAACAAACACCTGGAGCAGATCAAAGAGTATCAATGAATATTTTGATGGGTAGAAAACTCAGCAAAGAGGATGATTAGTTTCCAGATCATCAACCCTGGACACATCATCAACTAGGACAACACATCTCCAAAATTCGAGGAGCAGACCCTTAATGTTAGTTTGGTTGTTTTATTTTTTGGTTATGGATATTGTCACCTCACTCAAAGTAAATATGTTCGATAAGTTTCATCATGAATAGATTATGTAAAAGTTTTTATTGTAATAAATAGGTTGAAGAGTCCTAGTAGGTCTCTAAATCCTAAAGTTAATAGTTGTCAGTTTTGTTTCCTTGTAATATGTTTTCGGTTCGATTAGGTGTCAATAGAATCATTCGAAGGCTCAACCTTGTGGAGAGAATCAATGTAAAGATGTCGAAGCCTATTAATAGGAAAAGGATTGAAAGAGAGAGGGGTTGGAGAATGTGATTTGAAACTACCATTTTGTAAATTTTTGGATGATCAGTAATATACAGTGACTCTGTTTTTTCTATTCACCTGAGATTCTTGTTGTATTTCAATGAGCTTATGTCCCATGTATCTTAATCTTTTGCTTTCAATATCTTGATTTTTAATTACTCAGAACTCATGTTTCACTTGCTCTGAGTGCTTTTGAATATTAAGCTATTGAATATTTTTGTGTCTAATGTTTTGTGTCTATTGTCCCTTCATTGAAACATTACATGCCTCAACTTCCTCTAGGAGAGCCATTTTCATTTAATTTTTAGCACTAACTCCATAAGCCCAATGGTGACAAACCTCATACATTTTCCACCTTCAATCAAACACATTAAATAAAATACCACAGATTTAGCCATCTGATTCAATTCTAATTGAACAAATCATACTTTGAGAGAGCCCTCTTGGGCTGAAGAGGCTAATCCTCAGTCAAAAGTTGGTCTGTAATAGTTACTCTAGGTTGTCTAGTGGAGCAGCCCATTTGTACCAACTTAGAGATAACATTCTCCATGTAGCTTCTTTGTGCCTAAAATTTCTACACCTATAACATTCAGCATTATTTAAGAGAGGAGAAATAGGATTAATATAGTTCTTACCATATCCTCTATCATTTTTACTCAACGAATTTTTTGGACCGGTACACATTGTTCTTGGATCTATTATGCCTATGGTTTTTTTGTCGTTGAGGGGAAAATGAACTTTTTTTGTGCTTATTCGAAACATCTATTAAAAATTTGTAGTTTTTGGTTGAAGCATTGTGTTGCTTCTCTAGCTTCATAATGTCTAGATTCACCACAGTAAAAACAAATGAGGGGATACTTACCTTTGTCTCTATCATTATTCATTATAGTTGTAACCATTAGAGAAATTTTGAGATCTAAAATGGGACTCCTAAGGAAAATTATAAAAAATAGTGGAAATAATAAAATAATATTAGATTACCTCATCAAATGTTGGAGTGAAAAAAGAAAAAAATATGTTTTCAACTTATCTTCCTATGATTTTACTCAAATTTCAAGCAAGAGCACTCATTAGATGCATAATTTAATTCCACTTCCAAGGAGTACCAATGTTGAATACTTTTAATGGATCATGCTACACAAAACAATGATAAATACATGAAAGACATGATTGCAATCACACTTTTTCTTGTATTTTTCATTTTTCAAATAGTGGGCTCCATTTAAAATATTCAATTGGATGTAAAATTAAATTTTGCATCCAACTAGTGCTCCCTCTCGAAATTTGAGTAAAATAATAGGGAGATAAGTTGACTAAGTAGTTTTTTCATTTTTTTTTGTATCGTTTTACCTTTTTACTACAAAAATGGTGAATCATCCCCTATGGTTGACATCATCATCTTCAATTCTATTGGTTCTTATAAACTTGATTTTTCTTGTAAATTTTTATTTCGAGGCATATTTTTTAACTAAAAATCTCTCTAATGTGTGTTGTCTGGTCTTTGGGGGAAATTGGATGTTTGTTGACTCTTCACTAAAACTTGGTGCTACTAAGTTTTTGTTTTATTTGATTCACCTTTACAATTCCAAATAGGCTTGACAAAAGTGGGGCTTTTGTTGTTGTGATTCTCATCCAAAGCATCATAGATATGATATATCTGGAAAACTGATCTTTTAATATGTTATTCTCAACTTCCAGTTTCTATATTTATGGCTTTAAGGTTATTTATCTCCCCAAAATCATATGTAAGAGACCTTCTAAAATATATATTTTCACCCAGATACTCTAATTCATTAGCAAAGCTACTAGATTCACATATAGAGTTTGTTTCACTTACAACATGTTCAATATCATGTTCCCTTATTGATTCTAGAGATTTTGTTGTAGACACATGAGATGTTTTATCTTCTTCTCTACCAGAGGTGCGCCCATTATCTTTTTGAGAAGTATCTATATCTACTATTTCTACCAAAGTAGTTCCTTATTCACTATTACTAGATGAACAACTCTCTTTTTCATCAGAACTTGAATTTTAGTAGCTAGAGGATAAATGGTGTATTGTTCTACAATAACTATAGAACAACAAATTACTTGTAGATTGCATCTCCTTGGTATTCTCTAAGTGTTGATAAACAACCTGGCCTCTTGATATAGGGGGGTCCTCTTCAATACTCTTTGAATCTTTCTTCTCCATTCTTTAGAGAGGGATTTTTGATATTTACAATCGCTTGAATGTCTTCAAAATAGATGGGCTACAACGTATTCCATATCTCTTTGGTAGTCTCACAGCAGATTAATTTTTCAAGATCTGAATTTGACAATCCTTTCATGATTTCTTCCTTATTTTTCTCAGTATACTCATTTTCCATTACTCCACCTTCTATAAATACCCATATATCCAAATCAAGAGATTGTAAATACATTCTCATTATTACCTTCCAGTTTGTGTAATTTGACCCATTCAGATATGGAACTCCAATTGAGGTAATCCAGTCTTGGTTTTCCATGATCCCTAATCTTCCTTCCACATCTTATATTGATCCTAAAGTAATTGGCTCTAATATAAATTGATAGAAACCAGGTCTCTACTAGGGGGGGGGGAGGGGTGAATCAGTGGTGTAACCAAATTATACAACTATTTCCATTAAACGTTTCAATATTCTTGAAAACCATTCATGTAAGAAGAATCATAAATCAATAATGTGAAACACATACCAACATAATCATTATTATACACATATGCAACATATAAAGACACAAATATTATTCTTCATCCCTTCATCCAAGATAAGCCACAACTAGATTTTAAATCAATTCCCTCCAAGCTTCTACTTGCAGGTTTCTCTGGATGCCACCTGAAGGAGGCTACCACTCCCCAATTTATAAACTACCACTAAAATGATCTATTACCATATTTTTATCAGCTACCACTGAAAGGAATCTCCTACTCCCCAATTTATCAGCTACTATTGAAAGGAGCTACTCCCCTATAATATAAACTTCTCTTGAAAGGAGCGACTACCCCAAATTTATCAACTTCTACTGAAAGGAGCCTTGACCCCTCATTGTTACCAGCCACTAGTAGAAGGAGCTAAAACCCCTAAAATGGAAGCTACCACTTTCTAGCCATGTTGATCCATATTTCATACTATTTTCAAACTCAAATCAAAATGACTTTCTTGCTTCAAACATAATTTTTTGTATCTCTTTAACCAATCACCTATCTCAACACCTCTGCCACCATAAAGACACATTCATAAAATTATCTTCACCGATTTCTGACCTCTTTCATATACAAAATATGATCCTCGATTCACCCATGATCCATACTACAATATGCATTCTGTTGCACCAACAAACATTAACTTTGTTTTTTTATTATGCTTATAAAGAATTGAGATGATATATTTTTAGTTTTGATTTTTATTTTACTTCTACTCTTTTTCATTCTTAGATCCTTATTTTTTCTTATGTAACACTTTTGTCAATTCTTATATATATTTTCTTGAAGTATTCAATCTCTTCTCTCCTATCTCAGTGGAATGCATTGAGCTAAACCTCCCAAAATTACAATTCTAGAAAACATCAAGGTTTATCTGGAATATATCTATAGTTTTAAACTCATTGAACTACCATATTTGGACAAAACTACCAAATCTATCTCATTCCGCCAAAAATTATGCCAACTCATTCATGCAATGGTAATTAAATTTAGTGTGCTGCCACTTTTTGCATGACTACAAAATATGCCAACAAATATAGTTTTCGACCTGTTCACTCTTTAGGTCTTTGTTATATACCCAAAAGGGCTAAACCCTTTTGATAAATAAAGACCATATATCGGTTTTAGCCCTTGAGGGATTATACACATAAACCCCCACCATGCATTGTTTACGCATGAAAGGGATTGACGCTAATGCATAGAAAACCGTCTCAAAAACCAAGTCCTAGAGGAATTTTCCTCGCTTGGAGGAACTATTAGATGTTGTGAATATGACACCCGTCTCCTTGGTTTTTCCCAATGGATCCCATTCTTTTATCACCAGGGTCATTTCTTCTGAGATTATATGTCCCTATGGTACCAAATGCCACACACACTAACCAATCATGAAACCACTGAGATGATGTGTCCCTATGGGTCCACCCTCGCTTCCACTTGATCTATTTCCACCTGGATACCACTGCGTTTCAACATTATCTCCCGGGACTTTTCAACATGTGCACCCTCAAAAATTTCTAGGTTCATTCCTTCCAAGTTTATGTGTCCAATGGGTTCCATTGCTCTTCATCTACCAACCAATTAAATAATCACTAGGATGACATGTCCTTCCAACTTGATTCCACCCTAATATATGAAATCATCGGGGTTATTTCAATGCCACCATGTTTTCCACCTGTTCAAGGATGCCACATTTCACTCATTGAGGGGTTCCACATGTCACCTATCTTGGGCCCACTTGACCTCCCAAAAATGTGAAATATGCATGCCACATTTCACATCCTCATTAGTCCATGCCATGCTAACGTCATCCAATCACTATAACTCATTCATCCAATTAGATCACACCAAGTGTCTTCTCGCAATTTTTCCATGTTGGAAAAATAACCCACGCCATATTATGACAAAAGGGGGTCTCAGGCCTATGTTTTTAACGAATTTCTTCAATAAAAACTTATTCCATAAATCAAAAAAACTTTGTTACTTAGTTCCAAGTCAGGATAGTAATGTGTGTTGCACCAGAAGGGGATTTTCTCATTTCCCCATCTTTGTTACCTCGAGAAAAAAAAATTGAGTCCTTATTGATTCTGCCAAGAAAAAACCACTAGCGTAGCCATCAAATGGGACCTCTTTGAAGCTATGGACTATTGGAATTATGACTAATGTGTTGTCCTTTTTGGAAACCTACATGTAGTAGGATGAGTATGTATTTTCCTTGATAGAAACCTACTTGATAAAGATGTCAACATGATGGTAGCAGGATAAGTATACAGGTCGATATAGATGTGACAGAGAGAATGGACAAAGGAATATCAAGTCAGAGGCAGAGGAATAATAAAGGTGAAGTTTGGGAAGTATACACAGGTCCTGTGAAAAAAGGTCACGTACATATGCGGGTGTGTTGAATAAAAGTCACATACAGTTTCCACACCATAGTATTCTAAATACCAGGGGTCTTTACCATGGTATTGGCCCATAGTATTGAATGTCGCAACGGATATTTGATCTCGTAAAAGAATACCATTGGCATTACTAAGGGTTTGAACCAAGGTATTGGTTAAGGCCTAAGCTATATAAGGTGAGTGAGATCAAAGTGTTTAATGTGAAAGTAATGGGCTATTGATGAATGTTTGATCTGAAATAAGTGTGCAAAAAGGAGCATGAAGATGGATCAAATCTTCTAGATCTAAAATGACTACACATTGAATAATATTCTTATGGGTTGATAGATATGTGATGATGATGTTATAATGAGTGTTTATTACAGTGTATGTCGAGATTTGGGTTTGACTAGTTTTATGTTGTGCAACGAAGGTATGACTCAGTAGTTACATATTTGTACATGGGTTTTCTTCAAAAATATTGTGTACATATGCATTTCTTCTTCTAGGTCATTGCACATATATTTTGCAGTATGGACAGATATGTACACGGGTGTCAAGTATTAAAGGCACGTACATATGCAAAAATTGTTTATAAGGGTTGCATACATCTTCTAGGGTTTTGTAGTATGAGTTGTGTTAGTGTCTATGAGTCACCAATGATCAAATGTGCTCTTTCAAATGTTTGATAAGGTCATAGGTCAAATTTTATAGTTTCGAAGTGAATTTTCAAATAAAATTTGATCATTGGTTGGTGTGTCTAGGTCACTTCTACTCCCTCCACCTTCTCATAAGTCCTCATCTCTCATCATGGTCATGTCTTCATTCAAGTGTCTTAGGTCATCAAAAAATTAATATGTCATCATTTAGGTCATGGTCTAGGTTTTCATATGACATGTCATCATAATTCCATTCATTTAAAAGAAAGAAAGAGTCATGTTCATCACTTGAGTCATCATAAAAGGAATTTATAAGCTTAGGAACAAAGGGAATAAAGGTAAAGGTAATATTTCATTTCAAAAAATATCATTTTGCAGTCACATCACATAAGTTTTTCAAAAAGATCAATGATGTCACCTCCATGACTTAAGAAACAATCTGACCTCCAGCCTATAAAGACCATTCAAATCATTCTAATTGTTTATTTCATCTTCATAACATCTCCTCTCCGCCTTTGAATTGCATTCCAACCCTCAGAGCAATCAAATTCCTCCTTGAAAACCTAAATTATCCTCCTACACTACGCTTTTCCTCATATGCTATGCTTATGGCATCCATTGCTACATTTTTTAATTAGAGGAAAAGAAACCATCTACAAGGTTTCATATCATAAATTCAAGGCTTCCAGTACCTTTTGGACTTGAAGTATCATTTGGCACTCTTCTCTTGCATCTATATTCTCAAAAATTTCATTGAATTTCCCTCTCCTAGGGTTTTCACTACATTTATCAATTCCATGTGAATTTGTTTCAAATCAGTGGTTACACCCTAAGTTTCCTACTCCCCTACATTATACACCTTTCATACTTCCCTAAAACACTTCCCTTACCCATTCTACTTAAACTCCTACAAACCCTAGCCTAGGCTTGCCCATTTACCGTTTCTTAGGTGTTGAGATTCAACAAGATGATGATCCTAGTGAAAATTAAGCACCTACACTAGGTGGGGCCCGCAGGCTATTTTTAGGTGTATGTCTATTTTTATAATGTTGAGAAAATTCTATTTATAGCGGGATTCTATATATATATGCTTGAGAAAATTCTATTTATATATGAGTTTATTTTTTTAGATGCATGGGTGAAGTCTATTTATAGATCGCATGTCTAAAAATAGAATGCATGTCGACTATTATTATCTCTTAATAATAATTAGACAATAAATAATAATCTATTCTCTTGAAGCACTTGATTTCAGTTAACTAATGTGGAAAACTAGTTGACTGAAGGAATCACGATTTCTAAGGTTGGTTGGTGGGACAAGCAAGTGGACTTCACTGTAAATGAGTGATACAAAGTTGTAACAGAGTTGGATGTGTAGTTATGTGAGTTGTAAAGTAGTTTAACTTAGTTGTGTGAGTTAAAATCAATTGTGCTAGTTGTAACTAGTTGTAACTAAAGATACACTAGTGAGAGATCGGTGAATTAAGTATTAAATTAATTCACATGTAGTGATATCACATGAAATTGAAGATTTAGTACTGTTAACTACATGCATTTTAGATCCAGTGGAGACCCAGTTGAGAGATAGGTGAAAGGGATAGTTTGACTATCAGTTGTGACATTAGTGGGTGCACTCATGCAACTACACACACATTGGAGATTCCAATGAGGATTTCACAGGAAAGGCAAGGCAAGATCGAATTCATTCAAGGATTTTGATCAGCATGGATTGCGCAGTGGAGGCAGGCTGTCAGGAGGCAGTAAATTGGCAAATGTATTTTCCAATTTTTGTATGACAGTGTGAAACGATTGTATATTGTACTAAGAGCTCTTTGATTAGATTTTTGTATGAGATTTTTTCATGATCCATGATATATACATAATATATGATAGTGGGGTTTTTAGCTTTATGTTTTCTTGATAAAAACATATGTGTTATGTGTGATTGATCTTTCTTCATGTGTTTGCAATTGGCGATTAAATTTCCGCAAATATTTTAGTAGAAGGATTCTATATTTAATAGTGGCATATAATTGTTAGATTAGGAGAATCTAGGAAATACATAATTCTATTAAAATTTCTACATGGTATCAAAGCAAAGAAGATTTAAATTTTGAAGCAGTAGCTGAGTTTGTTGGTGGAACCAATTTGAATTTGCTGCAAGAATTTCTTGGTCTGACAGTTGAGTAAACATCAAAATGGCTTGCACTCGAGGGAAGCTCGGACTACATTGCATGGAAGGATAGGATGGAGGCAGTGCTTGAAGGTAATGTCTTGAAGGAATTCATCGAAATTGATGTTCCTAAGCCTACTTCGAAGGATTATGCATTACTTGACGCCTAGCAAAAGAAACTAGAGAAGCTGAGAAGGATTTTGTTGGAAGGTGTGCGAGACCATATTGTCTCAAGCCTTCATGGGAAAGTCGCTTCATATGCTATGTGGAAGGCTTTGACGAATCTTTTCCAAACCAGCAGCGACCATAGGAAATTGGCGCTGAAGGATAAACTCAGAAAGATCAAGATGGAGAAGGGCGACAATATTCCTAAGTATCTCACAAAG
Source organism: Pinus albicaulis (assembly GCA_034641835.2). NCBI lineage: Eukaryota > Viridiplantae > Streptophyta > Pinopsida > Pinales > Pinaceae > Pinus > Pinus albicaulis. The sequence continues at coordinate 103,780,050 of CM076575.1, forward strand.
TTTTTCCAATGTCGAGATGAACTGGGGAGTGTGGGAATCATGGTTGCTGATGATTATTTGGGGAGTTTGGCTCTCTTTGTACTTCCTAAGAGTTGGCACAGTTATCAAGACTATGTCAACGAATGGGAAAAACTATCGGATTAGGAACGACTATGGTCGGATCTAGTGCAAGAGGAGTTCAGGTGGAACATTAGAGATGGCTCCTCATCAAAACATGATGATGAAGAGGATTGTGCTTTGGTTGCCAAGGCAAGGAAAGGGAAGGGGAAGAAATTCCACTCAAAATCCGAGGCTAAAGGCAAGAAACTAGATTTATCCAAGGTGAAGTGTTTTCACTGTCACGAACATGGGCATCTTGCTGTTGGGCCTTAAATGAGGTGCGTTTTCACCCTATAATCACTTCAAATTATGTCACAATTTGGGAAATTCTTCCTAATCTTAACAATAAAGAATTAAAATATTTATGAAAACTAAAGCAATAGGGCTAACGACAAAAAGAATGTTTTATAATAGGAAATTGACTTATTGTATCTTCGTATGCAGAAAGGAAAAGTAGTTGAACCAACGGTAAACTGAAAGAAAAATGACAGACCCAAATGTATGGGATCTCAGTAACTCCCAGAATCTGGCAGAAGGCAGAAAAACGGATTTGAGTCCAAGAACTCAAACGACAGCCGCACGCAACGGGTTGTCGTTTGAAGAATACTTCCTAATTGCGTGAAATTGTCTTTAAAAGGATCAGGGGCGAACTAGATGGGGGAGTCAGAGTTAATTGGGAATTTTCCCTCTGTAATAAGCGCGTCAAGGCAGAGTTTTCATATTGTATTTCCGCATTATCCTTTGAGTTTTGATGTTTTGAACAATTACCTTTTGAGGTTCTCATCGCGTTAGAACTTCTAGTGGTCTAGGCCCAACCTCTAGGAGTCTCTGCGCTAATGTTGTGTTGCGCGCTAGTTATAGAATCAATGTTTAGTCATCTGATGCGGCTATAACATACTTCTCTACTTAATAAAGTTACAGTTTTTCGTTCTTCATAATAGTTTAGTATCTGTATTTCTTGATTCAGAATAATCGCATTTCGTATTTTCTGGTTTATAATAATAATTCATCACCAATAGATGCTTTCAGTTCCTTTCAATGCTTTTGAAATTGATTTACAAATCGCAAGATAGTTATTACTCAATGATACTTATCTTTGTGGATTACATTGTTATGTCAGCACGGTAAAGCGTCCAATTGTTAATTAATGCCACTAAGTTAGTTTACCAAGAGAATTCCATTGCAAAATTATATAAGTGAGTGATGCACAATGCATTTAGGTTACTTTGCTTAGACTTCTATTCAATTCATTTAAGATTGTCATTCAATTCATTTGGATTGCTTCATTTAAGATTGATGTTCAATTCATTTAAGATTGTTGTTCAATTCATTTATGATTGTTGTTCAATTCACTTAGACTACTATTCGATTCATTCAAATTGCTCTAGATCAATTCATTTAGGTTTTTGTTCAATTTATTAAGTTTCTGTTCAAACCACCATCCTGCTGTCTAATCATAGGCTTGACAGAATAACCAGCCATAACCTACCAAATCATTCCTCGTTAAGTTGATTGAATTTAGGAGGCTAGATAATCCTTTCTCAACATAGAGTATCTATTAGTCGATCTCACTTGCATATATTGTGCCAACACTCTTGAAATAAGAAGACTTACCCTGGGTTGATAATTAAATGAAGAGTACTAGGGTTGCCTATAATAAGCCAACTTTGTGACCCCAACATTTTTGGCATCGTTGTCGGGGAGAGTGTTAAGAGTGATATCCTTTATTCACCTTTCTCTATTGCTGTGAGGAATTGGGTATTAAAAACGAGAGGTAAGAACCTGCGTAACGGTAAGTAAAATGCTTGCTCTATAGCCCGCTTCTCAGCAAAGTTGTTCAATGACCAGTAGAGTAGGTGCTCTTGTTTTATGACTATGAAGAAAAAGATAGAAACAATTCTAACTAACTCTCAAAAATCCTCACAATCCCAAGGACCGGTGATCCTTGGAAGGGCAACATATATAGACGAAATCATTAAGAGGGTTGAATTGCAGGCATCCGTAGGACCTAGAACTATTTTCATTCAAAACCCTATCACACTCCCTCAAGCTGCAGCCTCACCATCTGTGGCCCACGTCAAGATTCACGGTGAAACAGAAGGAGTTGAGCAAAGCCTTCAAACTGCCAATCATATAGGCACTGACCCTTCGAGAGAGGGAGGTTCTTAAAATTTACAAGAAGGGGAAGGAGAAACTAGTGGCATAATTCAAATATAAGCTCCAGAGCCTAAATCACCTGAAAGAGTAGTCGAGACAAAGGCACTTAGGATCCCAGAATAGGGAAGCATTGTAAAACCTCCTCCACATTCGCTCCTAATACCCCCTGGATCACTCCTCGAGAACAGGAAATCCCTGAAGATTTCTGGCACCTCTTCGACCAAATGGAAAATAATCAAAATCAAAATCAGAGGCAGACATCAACATTGGAATACCCCATTGTTGATAATGCTGCAAGTGCCCCTATGAAATCCATTCGCTTACACAACATTCCCACCTTCCATGGTTTGAATATGGAAGATCCTAATGAATTCCTATTTGAATTTGATGTCTTATGTAGGGGTTATGACTACAACACTGATCCTCAGAAGCTGAAACTATTTCCCTCTACCTTAAAAGGAATAGCACTACGCTGGTTCATGGGACTAGGTGGGGGAACCATCAATAATTGGGACGAAATAAAGAACATTTTTCTTAACAACTATCAAGACTATTGCCGAACCCGAGACCTAAAAGTTGAAATCTTTAATATGTCTGTAAAAGACAATGAAACATTAGAAGAGTACATAAAAATATTTCAATACAATTTACAAAGGTCCCCATATACCACGCTATCCAAAAATATTTTAAAAGCCACGATACTTAAAGGAATGAAGGAATAATGGGTTGAGATGCTTAACATAATGGGGAAGGGAGATATTTACCAGGAATAATATGACGAGATTATTTCCCTATGTATTAGATGCTCTCAAGGTAGCACACGCAATAGGCCATTTGGGTGTGATTCTATGAAAAAATATCTTAAAGAGACCAATGGCAATGTAACTAGAGCATAATTTGGAAATCTGTTAGAAAATTTCAAAACTAACATCCTGGGTACCTTAACAACACAACTTGATGTTTTACAAGCCAAGTAGAAACAAGCTATAGCAGAACAAAACCTGGCCATATTTTTCCCACGATGTCGGAAGAAGCACAGCCAGAGAGAATGTCCTTTAGACATGATTCAGACTTGTGCCATCTGCACTAAGGATCATATCACAGACCAATGTCCTTCACTTCTCGGGATAAAAACAATTTACAAGGAAGCAGAGGAAGAGACTGAACCAGTCTATTTAATGAATTAGCGTCGTCAGTGGCAAGCACGACCAAGTATGCCACAAGACCTGCCTCAATTTTTTACTTCGCCACAGTTTAACTAGAAAAACCCTACAACAACTTGGTAGACTCAAAACCCCTTCTCTACTTGGCCAAACTATTCGTTTCCTATGCCACCCTCGCCTACACAACCTTCATCAGGGAATAATTAGCCGAACTTTCCTTGTTCTCCCCCTTAATGGCAAAATGTTCCATATCAAGCTGTAATATTCCTAATTAGCCCAAGCTAATAGGAATATTTCATTTTGTTTCTTTTCTATTATTTGATGAATAAAATGTAAAGGAGGACATGAAAAACTCCTTAAATCAAAGAATAAATACATGCCCAATGTGAAAAGGGATAAATCTGGGCCTTTGTAATAAAATCCACTTGTGTGTGAAACAATATTGAGACAATTGACTGGGTCAATAGGACCAAATCTCAGTTCTGTCTAGATTCATTGAACCATCCAGAGACTCAGCACAGTTTTAGATGGAAGGGCTTCATGTGAAAGGAGCTAAAGTTTTGTAAGTGGTTTATGGTTTTTCACATCCTCATATTATAAAAGGAAGGAGAAGGCTCAAGGAAAAGGTTGTTGAAGATATTCATAAATTAGTCTGCTTAGACTAATTCTAATTCTTTAGGTTGTTTATCTTGAGAATTTTGTTGTATAGCACAAGAGGGTTTTCCTGTTTAGGAATCCTCTCTCTCCTTCCATTGAGCAGCTCTTAGAGGAGGTTGTTTTGCTTTGTCCACTATCAAGCTTTGAGGCCAAGATCCATCTCTCTTAGGTAGCGTAAATCCAATCAGGATTTACTTGTTTCAGTGAGCTGCAGCAAGTGGGATTCTAGATCTGCAGAGATCTAGCTTGTTTTGGGAGTCTCTTCTCACAGAGTGTGTCTTTTAACCTCCTGGAAGAGTGTCTCTCCTGATTGTGCTTGAGATCCATATCTTGGAATCAGGCCAAAGTTTTCTCCACTTCTTCAGCATATTCCCTTGAGGAAACTGCATCCTTTTTTCAGGTATATTTGCAGTGGGGGTTTTGCATCCGATTGGAGGATAGATCTCTGGTGAAAGGGATCCTTCCCTTCACTTTGGTTATCCATAGATTTCCAACCAATCTATGTTCTATTTCATATCTGATCTGATGTGTATCATATTCTTCAGAAATTTCTAAAGATTACTGCAGATCTATGGTGTAGATCTCAGATCTATTCATTGTTATTCATCTTCTGCTGAGATCCACAAGGGGAATGTACTAAAAAGCTCTTTTTGCATATAGATCCCATTCTGATATGTGATTTTCTATTCAGGTATTTTTTAGATATAAAATATAATGAAACACTACTTCAGCCCCCTATAAATTACGTTGTTCAGCTTTTCTGTCTCATTCCATGGTTGCAACACCTCATTTTGAGGCCTTTCTTTATGTAAATCTCTGTTTTTCCTAATGTAAATAATTTGAATCATATTCTAAGTTGCCATACTAATGTTCCAGAATTATTTCAGTTAAAACCCTCAGAAATTACGCTATCCATGCTTCATCAAATTTCTGCATAATCTAGGTCATGGGAAATCAGGGTTTTTAAGCCTAGTTGGGGAAGGAGGAACTGTTTAACTTAGCTATACTTATTTGTTTGAGCTGAAATTTGTAGCGTAGGTTCCTCATGACCTAATATATCATATCCAACTGTCATCCCACCTTATTTTTACGCATATACCTGAATACACTCATTTTAGGGCAAAAATCATGTCTTTTCCCCACCCTTTTGAGTCCAAAGAGAGTTATAAGCTGTTGCATAGTCATTTAATTGAGGGATATGAAATTTTAAATCTTTTATAAGTCATATTTATGCATATCCAACTCTAGAATACCTTAGGGTCTTCTTATTGTTGTAGAAATTCTAGATTTGGAACATTACAGTGGTATCAGAGCAAGATCTTTGGCTCAGCCTGTGGGCTTCAAGCCAAAGTGCTGTGTAGAAAGGAGAAAGGTAAGAATGATGAAGAATATTATTTTTACCTTATCATATTCCAGATCCATGAAGAGCCTCTTCAAAGAGGGTAGACAAATAAAGGAGAAAGAAGAAGGAGATGAAACTCCTAGAGGGTATCAAGGAGAAGAAAGTTGCAGTGGGACCTACAAAAGGTTTCAAGAAGGAGAGGAAGACCCATGAACTTCCTACCCTCACAAATAAGATGAATTGTACAGAAAAACAAGAGCATGGCTCGACCACTTGGAAGAATGACAGAAGAGGAGATCTCCCTGCTCCTTTTCCAGACCAGGAAGGGTATTGACGAAGATCTCAAGGAGATTGAAAGGGTGGAGACTTGTACCAGCGCTGGCACAACCTTGGAGGAGTAGCCTTCATGTTCAGTAATGGAGGAAGACTACACAGTGGCAGAAGAAGCTCTTACTTCTACATCCCACCAAGGTATAATTAAAAATCCATCTATTATCATTTCAGCACATTGTATGAAGAGATCTACATTTCTGTATGTTGTTGATTTAGAGAAACAAAGTTGCATTGGACTATGCAAGAGTAGTAAGGAAGAAAGGAGGCACCATTCCTCATGGGGGCATTCAAATTGCAGCTTCATTCATGAAGCAATGGAGGAATAAATGATGAATGGTAGACATCTTGAAGTGAGAAACCTTTTCTCCTTTCTAGATGCCTCTTTCCCAATGAGCACTCCCCAGCTCAAAGAGAAACTTATACCTGCAGAAGATCCTGAACCTCAATGGTTTTGGAAGGACAGTGATGAGAGGTATTTTCTTGAATATCTCAAAGGGATTGCATTTCAAAATACCTTGAAATGTAGAAGGTGTAAAACCATGAGGACACAAAGAGGATATGGGGAAGAGGGCCAGCCTCATTCCTATCCATTGAAGGAAGTTGAAACACCTAGGAAGGTGATTGGATTTCATAGTGGAAGCATGGAGGGTCTTCTCCACTCATGGATTCAGTCATCTCTCATTAAGGAGGTCTCATTATATGAAGATTATGGCACCATCCATGGGCAGCATGTGTCATCACTATCAAAGGATGAGACCCTGAAGATTGCAAAAGGCAAAGAGGAGGGCAAGCTTCACATGGTAAGAAACATTTGTCCCTCTTTATTTCAGCATAATAATGCAAAAAGAAGGCAAAAGGATCTATTCAAGCAAATCAAGGACACATCATTCCATACATCCTTCCATGACCTATGCCTTGATGTCTCCTTACTTGAAGGAATTCCACTAGGGAGTTCCCATGATGAGCAGAAGAGAAAAGTGTTCCCTCAACCTTGTGCATCAATGTCATCTCTTTCTAAGAGAGAAGCCAACATAACATTGGAGACTTTGGGTAAGAAGCATGCTTATGTAAATCACATCTTATTTCATGATTGCATGTATTCTCTTACTTTACATTTGCAGGCCATAACTCCCAAAGGGAATGTTTTACCTTATAAGCTTCATGGCCAACTGTGGGCCAAGATTATTTTCAAATATGGCCACTCCCTTGATGGGCTAAGGGAGGTGTTACAACATGGTGTATGCTTCCCTAAGGCACCAAATATACATTTCACTTTCAGCCATGGTGAAATGATAAAGGCAGCAAGTAAGTGGCATGCAAACCACTTACCATATCTATATCTAAAGTAGGGAGGATATCACCTGCACTGGTTCCTATTGGGTGAGTTTGGGAACCACCCAAGGTTTTTGAATTTCTTGTCTCATGCCTTGTATTTCAAGAAAATAATGCATAAGAAGAAGGCACGTTTGTTTTAGTTTATGGGAGAGAGTATGGACAACCCATGATGAATTCCATGTCCATACATCTACTTGTATCCATGATGTATGTACATGTATTTCTATTTAGAATGAATATCATAATCATGTATGTACTTTGGGTTGGGAGAAGATGTAACCTTCTCATGGGATGGAATAAGGGAGCATTTTTATATCAGATGTTAATGATGCTCCAATCTTTATTGTAAACATGAGAGGAGGAAAGGTACAATGGGTGAATGTATCCATTGGGAATGTAATCTCCCAAATTCATTTGTATTTCAAGAAGAGGATAGAACCTTATATGACTGCTGCTTTATATATTGTGTTTTCTTATGCAAAAGGTCATGTATTAGGCTTATTTCATGAGAAGGGAGAACTTGGAGTAAGACATGTGTTGCTTGAATCATGTTCAACCAACACCTATTATCCTCCATTATTTCCAAGCTTTGAAGAAGCTTATGGCAGCAAAAAGGTGGTGGGATGGCCACTTATTGTATCATGATTTGAGGCAGCTAGAGGATGGACAAAGCTGGTCTCAAAGGAGGGACTTGGGTCACCATCCAATGACACTTAGTCCATATTTCTGTTGGAGCACCTATGGTAAAAATTATTTGTTCACTATATGCATAGGAGTTTGGGCAAGAAGGCTCACTAGAATCCATGAAGAGAATCATGAAGGTCCAAGCTCCTCTTGGCTTCATGAGAACTACATTTTTGCAACCCAGGATCAACAGCTCCACATCCATCAACAATGGGAAGAGGGACAGCATGAGTTGAGTATATTTATCTCTCATTTCCAGCCTTATAGCCCCTACTCAACGCACATGATGGGGATTAATGATTGTTTCTATGAGCTATCAAGAATGGCTCCTCTTATTTGGATGATAGCATGGAGAGTAAAAGATCTTAAAGGGGTTGAAGTACCCTATATTTAAAATTTCTCATGCCTTGAGAAAGCCAATGGAAAACTTGTAATTCTTCCTTTGTATCTCCCAATTCTTCATGATGACGACTATATGGTTCATTCCGGGGAGGAGACAATTCCACTGGAGATTTTGGCAGCACTCACCTTGCAGTTGCTTGAGGAAAAGCAACAATTTTGGAGGGGAGGACTGTAATATTCCTAATTAGCCCAAGCTAATAGGAATATTTCATTTTTTTTCTTTTCTATTATTTGATGAATAAAATGTAAAGGAGGACATGAAAAACTCCTTAAATCAAATAATAAATACATGCCCAATGTGAAAAGGGATAAATCTGGGCCTTTGTAATAAAATCCACTTGTGTGTGAAACAGGATTGAGACAATTGACTGGGTCAATAGGACTAAATCTCAATTCTGTCTAGATTCATTGAACCATCTAGAGACTCAGCGCAGTTTTAGATGGAAGGGCTTCATGTGAAAGGAGCTAAATTTTTGTAAGTGGTTTAGGGTTTTGCACATCCTCATCTTATAAAAGGAAGGAGAAGACTCAAGGAAAAGGTTGTTAAAGATATTTAGAAATTATTCTGCTTAGAATAATTCAAATTCTCTAGGCTGTTTAGCCTGAGAATTGTGCTGCATAGCAAAAGAGGGTTTTCCTGTTTAGGAATCCTCTCTCTCCTTCCATTGAGAAACTCTTGGAAGAGGTTGTTTTGCTTTGTCCACTATCAAGCTTTGAGGCCAAGCTCCATCTCTCTTAGGCAACATAAATCTAGTCAGGATTTACTTTTTTCAGTGAGCTGCAGCAAGTGGGATTCTAGATCTGTAGAGATCTAGCTTGTTTTGGGAGCCTCTTCTCACGGAGTGTGTCTTTTAACCTCCTAGAAGAGTGTCTCTCCTGATTGTGACTCAAATCCATATCTTGGTATCAGGCCAAAGTGTTATCCACTTCTTCAGCACATTCCCTTGAGTAAACTGTGTCCTTTTTGCAAGCAGAGTTGCAGTGGCGGTTTTGCATCCGATTGGAGGATAGATCTCTAGTGAAAGGGATCCTTCCCTTCACTATGGTGATCCATAGATTGGACAACCAATGTATGTTCTATTTCAGATCTGATTTGCTATGTATCATATTCTTCAGAAATTTCTGAAGATTGCTACAGATCTATGGTGTAGATCTCAGATCTATTCATTGTTATTCATCTTCTGCTGAGATCCCCAAGGGGAATGTACTAAAAATTTCTTTTTCCATATATATCACATTCTGATCTGTGATTTTATATTCAGATCTGTTTTAGGTCTAAAATATAATGAAACACTGCTTCATCCCCCTGTAAATTACATTTTTCGGCTTTTCTGTCTCATTCCATGGTTGCAGCACCTCATTTTGAGGCCTTTCTTTATGTAAATCTTTGTTTTTTCATAATGTAAATAATTTGAATCATATTCTAAGTTGCCATACTGATGTTCCAGAATTATTTGAGTTAAAACCCTCTGAAATTACACTATCCATGCTTCATCAAATTTCTGCATAATCTAGGTCATGGGAAATCAGGGTTTTTGAGCCTAGTTGGGGAAGGAGGAATTGTTTAACTTAGCTATAATTATTTATTTGAGCTGAAATTTGGAACGTAGGTCCCTAATGAACTAATATATCAGATCCAACCGTCATCCCACCTTAGGTTTACGTAGATACCTGAATACACTCATTTTAGGGCAAAAATCACCTCTTTTCCCCACCCTTTTGAGTCCAAAGTGAGTTATAAGCTGCTGCATAATCATTTAATTGAGGTATCTATCATTGGAAATCTGTTATAAGGCATATTGATACATCTCCAACTCTATAATACCTTAGGGTATTCTCATTGTTGTAGAAATTCCAGATTTGGAACATTACACAAGCCCAATGGCCAAACCCTCCTCCTCAAACACTAATTGGAATTGGCAGAGACCCCTGGGGATGAAAAACCTACCAATGGGGGCAGGAACTCAAAATCAACCTACGTTTCCAGCTCCCTACCCAATTCATCATAACCAGCAATCTACCATACACCCTCAATTACCAGCCCAACCCAATCCTAATCCCAACAACAGACCAGTTCAATTAATATAGATAATAGAAAATCCAAATTATGGCATTGAGAAAAAATTGTGCAACGAATTAAAGTTGAGATCAGGACGTATTATTTTACCTATAGAAGCCACAACTCCACCTCCGTCCCGACCTGAGACTTCAACTAAACCTAACCAGGAAAATATAATAGAGAAAGAGGTCGACTAGCAGGTACCTAAAGACCTTAGGATGTCTCTACCCCCATTCCCAGAGAGACTAACTCTGCCCAGACCGACAACTTCTCCATACTTTGACATCTTGGGGGAATTGAGAAACATCTGTATTAAAATTCTTCTTCTCCAGGCCATCCAAGACCTTCCTATCTATGCAAGGACGATTAAAGAACTATGTGGGAAAAATAAAATAAACAAAACAAAGGTTACACCCACCATTCATGTGGTAGGGGCATTATCTGAATTGTTACTGGGTAAGGAGCCACCCATGAAATATGAAGACCCAGAAAATCCCATTGTGACTGTGCAAATATCTGGCCACTCATTTCCAAACACATTGGTCGACCTAGGAGCAGCCATTAACATCCTAACTACAGGGGCCTATGAAAAACTAGGCATATTAGCTTTAGAAACTACAGCTACACTACTAGAACTAGCTGACAGGTCTATTATCAAACCAAAGGGAATAGTGCAGGACATCTTGGTCTCTGTGGAGTCATGGGAATATCCAGCCGATTTTTTAGTTATTAATCCAAAGAACAGGATGGACGGGCATCCATTGATCCTTGGGCGACCTTGGCTAGCCACAACAGATGCTTACATAGGCTACCAAACAGGCAACGTGACTATCACTAGAGGGGATTATGTAAAACATATTATCATTTATCCACCTGCCAAACCAAGCGTACCCACAGTAAAAATTCACAAACATCCATGTACATACTGGGAGAAAAAAATTCATCCACCCCTGACACTAGCAGAAGCTCTTGAATTTAAAGATCAAACTGAGGACGACATAATCAATAATTTCATGAGTCAGCGACCATCCAGAAATTTTAGATGTCAAATGTTGAAAACAGTCCTTGAAAACGAATATCAAGAGGATCCTGTAGCAAACCTCGAGGATCAGCATATTCCCACAACCACTGTACGTAACAGCATACCTATTAAGGTTGAGCCACGAAAGGTTCTGAATATTAATGGAAATTTGGATGATGACCAAAAGTAGAAGCTCATAATCGTCCTGCGGAAGTATCAAGGGGCATTTGCTTGGGATTAGCCTGACATGAAAGGTTTAGACCCGTAGCTATGCACCCACCACATCTATACCGATAAGGAAGCACATCCCATTAGACAACTTCAGCGAAGGCTAAACCCACACTTAAAAGATGTTGTAAAGGAGGAGCTGCAAAAGCTGTTAAATGTAAATTTTATTTATCCTATTTCAGACAGAAAATGGGTCTCCCCTCTGGTAGTCGTCCCTAAAAAGAATGGGAAATGGAGAATCCGCGTAGATTACAGAGAATTAAATAAATCAACACAAAAAGACCATTTCCCCCTTCCATTCATTTACCAAGTCCTGGATACATTGGCAGGGAAACGGTTATTTTCCTTCCTTGATGGGTTCAGTGGTTACAATCAAATCCAAATAGCTCCCAAAGGTCAGGATAAGACAACCTTTACCTACCTATGGGTTACTTTTTCTTACGAAGTTCTACCATTCGGGTTATGCAATGCCCCAGCCACATCTCAGAGGGCCATAATCAGCATTTTCTTTGACTTAATAAATGAGGGACTAGAAATCTATATGGATGGTTTCACACCATATGGAGAAGACTTTGATCAAGCTCTAGAAATGCTAGAAAAGGTGTTAGAATGGTGTATTTCTACTAGGTTATGTCTAAGCAATGAAAAATGCCACACGATGATGACTGAGGGGGTGAGCCTAGGTCACTACATTTCTGCAGCTGGAATACAGGTAGATCCGGCTAAGATAGAGGTAATCCTTCTATTAGCCACACCTTGTACACAGACAGAGGTACGCAGTTTTTTGGGATATGAAGGATATTATCGTAGATTTATAAATAATTTCTCACAAATATTCACACCTCTGTATGCACTAACTGGAAATGTTGAATTCCATTGGACTGAAAAATGTGACACTGCTTTTGTAGATTTGAAGAGACTGGTCTCAACAGCACCAATCCTACGAGGTCCTAACTGGAAACTGCCCTTTCACATCTCTTCAGATGCATCTGATACATCAATAGGAGCAATCCTTGGCCAAGAAGAAGACATAAAACCCTATGATATTTATTATATCAGCAAAAACCTCACTCTTGCTGAATTAAATTATACCGTGACCGAAAAGGAGTTCCTGGTTGTCATTTATGCTATTAATAAATTCAGGCACTATATAACTAGTTATCAAGTGTTCCTGTATACTGATCACTCTACCATTAGATATCTAGCCAATAAACCAATCACAAATGGGAGAATAACTCGTTGGTTGTTGTTGTTACAGGAATTCGACATAACAATCAAAGATCGTCCAGGAAAAGAAAAAATAGTCGCAGACTTCCTTTCCAGGGTTCCAAAGTTGGAGGACACCCTAGAAGTTGATGATCAGTTCCCTAACAAACATTTGTTTGTTGTAGCAGTAAAAACACCATGGTATGCAGATGTGGCAAATTATCTGGCAGTAGGGAAGCTACCTAGACACTTAACATCAAGAGAACGGAAACTCATTATACAGCGCAGCGCAAGATTCTCTTGGATTGGAGGATACCTCTTCCATACAGGGGCCGACATGCACATACGTAGATGCATATGAGAAGATGAAATATATGACATCTTAAGAGCCTGTCATGATGAACCTTGTGGTGGCCATTTTGTAGAACGTAGAAATGGGCATAAAGTGCTACAATTAGGCTATTATTGGCCTATGATTTTCAAATATGCAAAAAAATATGTCGAGGCCTGTGATAGCTGCCAAAGGATGGGCCACCCCGGCCAAGCTGATGAAATTCCGCTGCAACCAAAATTGGTGGTAGAACCATTTGAATGGTGGGCACTGGATTTCATTGGACCATTTAACCTGCCATCGAACCAGAAATTCTACATGCTGGTTGCCACATATTATGTAACCAAATGGGTAGAAGCAGTGGCCTTATCAAGAGCCACGGAAGAATCGGTGATTAATTTTATTTTCGAGCTATTCGTGCAATATGGGTTGCCATGAGAAGTGATAGCCGATGGAGGGGCACAATTCATAGCCAATAAAATCACAGCCACCTTAATAAATCACCATATCATCCACAAAATTACGTCTCCTTACCACCCGTAGGAAAATGGGCAAGTCGAAAGCACCAAAAAACTCCTAGAGGCAATCCTTACCAAAATGGTAGTAGCACATCGCCGGGACTGGGCCACTAGACTACCACAAGCCTTATGGGATTATCGTACAACATGGTGAAACACAACTCGATATTCACCATATCAGCTAGTATTTGGAAGAGAACCTATCTTCCCTATGTTAGCCACCTATAAACTTTGTCATACTGTTACAGGTCAAAATACCTCCTCATCAGCTCAGAGGGGAAGACAAATATGGAAGAAGTACAAATACCTAAGTTAAACCTATTTCTGCCAGGGTAACGCCTATGTAGAATAGAACAAGAGCGTTATAATGCAGGCAAGCAGTGCATTGGCCGGGTTAGTGACTAGGGAAACGCTCTGTTTACACTGAAGGGAAGCGTTACCCGTGTTTTAAGTTTGAATTGGGAAAAGAGCGCGGAAAATGATTTGAATCTCCGACTTTCCCTCACAAAGGAGTCAGTTCACAAAGGAAACTGTAGAAGCACCAGTTCATTATTGGTCATTTCCTCCTAAGACTGAACTCCAAAAGAGGCAAAAGCATGGAGATCAAAGAAACATCTAAGTTTTTTCCATTCCAAACTAGTGGAAAGAGAAGGGCAACAATGGCTTTCTCCCTCTCCTATAAGAAGGAGCTGAAGGCTCTTAATTGAAGGTCGAAGGATTGCCCAAGGTTCTTGTATACTTGTGGAATAGAGAATAGTGTGACATTGTGAAGGCCAAGAGTCAAAGAGGCTCCTAGAGAGCTTGTTGACTTGGACTTCTTCACTAGAGAGAGAAGAGAGATTGGGAGACCGAGGAGGGCTTGGTACAACCGATGGTTGTAATCCTCCTTCTTTCAAAATCAATAGAACTATGTTCATTTTGTCCATTCAATGCTTAATGTTATTATTGTTGTTTCAATATTTACTTAGTATGATATGAATGGCTCAGATGTGTATAATCTAGATGTTTGTAGTATATTGATTTAATTGATAGGATACTTGTTATATTAGAAATTACACGGGTGCTTTGACTGATTGCAGGTCTCAGATTTGGAGCCGGCGAAGAAGGACTCTTACTTTGCTGCACAGCGCTCTCCAAGGGATTCCAAGACAGTGAAAGAGGTAATTCTCTATTGTATTCCTTCAAGTTATTTCAAGCTAATATGAACATACTCATGCCATATTTGTGAACAGCATAGCTAATCTTACTGTCTGCCTCGGGCACCGGAAAGCCCTGAGAGGGATATACAAAAACCAACCACCCAAGCAATTTACCCTATAGCAGAATTGGCGACTCCGCTGGGGAGTTTCCCCATAGTTTCCGGACTATTTTTCCCTTCGTTTCTTCTCTCCTCTGTTCAGTATCCTTCCGACCATTTTTTGATGCCCAGTAGACATACCAAACGCTTGCAGAGTTCAATCCTGTTTCTGTCTGGCCAACTGAAGAGATTTTCCCTGGTTAACGCGACCTATGCAGTTTATCCAGTGTGTTATAACGCGGTCTCGGATTAAATAAAGTGCGTTATAACGTTGTTTTTTCTCACAGACAGAGCGTTACTCAGCCAAAAACCCTTCTGTTCACTACTGTGACTGTGTTTTAGCTGTAGAGTTTTTTGGCCACCAGTACCTTTCACTGACTGAATCCCTGTGCTTGTCTGCTAAGCTGGCATTGATTATTTGTTTCTCTTATTTAGTTAGTGTGCAAAACATTTACTTTTTAAAAGAGAATTTTTTTTTTTTGCATTTAGCTGAGTTTATTCTGAAAGTTTAGTTCACAGACTGTTAAAAGAGGTAGATAGAAGTCTGAATCTTAAAAGTCGAGTTGTGTTATTTACATGTTGGTGCATGGATGATTGAAAAAGAAACCTCTCCTTGTAGAAACACTCTTCATTGAAGTTAATATTTAGAGCATGTTTTGCATGGTTTCTTGAGTCAGAGTCTCACTATACTTCATACGTCCATTCCCCCTCCGCAAGACTAATAACAAAGTACACTAAAAACAAAGCGATAATAAAATCAATCTTATAACTCTTTTTTGAGCTCACACAAACAGTAGTTCAGGCTAGGATCTTGGGTTAGGAAAGTGAGAAAACTACCCAAGATCTCAAAACTTGAAAACTAGAGTCACTAACGAGTGAAATCCTGCTGCACTCACATTATTGGGACCGTTCCTTTACCGGAGCTCAGCGCGAGACAACACTTGGGTGCACTAGAAGGTAGCTCGCCTTCGACTGCATCCTGTGGGTGTGTTATATATTGGGGTTCCCTTCGGGGATGTCGAAACTAGATCGGGGATCTAGGTATTCTGCCCATATAGCACACTGTCCTTGACCGTGGACCCCCCTGATGATGTCTGTGATTTGAGGTATCCTTAGTGGCCATACTTTTTAGGGACTTACACAAGGTGACTGGGACGGGTTGTCTTGGTACCTGAAACAGACGGACCCACTCTGTCTTCGGTCTTTAGGAGGGTACTCGTCTTCACGAGAGTGCTTACACCTATCGTCTGAGGTTCGGGCGAAGCTCTAGAGTGACCGTAACTATACTTTCGACCAACCCTCTCTATATGCTATTGTGATACTGGATTTCATCACCAGTGAGCGGTAGTACTCAGACAGGGCACCCTATTATGGCTGCTTGCTGATTGATTTTAGAGAGTCTTTTCTTTTTAGTAGGTGTGTGGTTACTGTCATTTGAGACTTCATAATACATCACATTTTAAAATTTTTTAAAATTAAACCGGTCACCGTGGCGTCTCCTGACCCACGCCGTCTGTCTCGACGACAGCAAGGTCTACCTCCTCTCACCCTATAGGAAAGATTGAACCTTGGTGAACCCGGGCCTTCTACGGAAGAGCAGTCTCCTCTGACTAATATGGATTATCACATAGACCCTTATCATCCGGAACTCCCGGAGGACCCTTTCACTGAAGGTGTTGTACCTAATTACAATCCTCCGCTCACTGATCCGTTAGGACCTGTGATAGTCCAAATTCCACCACGCCCAGATATGTCTGCGGCCACACCAACATCTATTTCACCACCGACATCCACAGGGACGATGCCAATGGCAACCATCCTTGGTTCGCCACCATCCTCCCCGCCAGTGGTCAGTTCTATGCCATTACTGGGTAACCCCAGTAGTCAACATATGCCTACCCCCAATCCTATGGTCAACACAACTGTCAGTAGTTTACCGAACCCTTCGGCATCTACTCCTACCGTGACCACGTTGGGGACCATGGTAGCTCCTCCCACGAGCACAACTACTTCGGTGCCCTTTAGCAACCCTTTCGGTTGGAACCCTCTGTTGAGTTCAAACCCCCTGGCCACTATACCAGGGGGCAGTGTTATCAGTACACAGGTAGCAGGGAATATTTCTCTTCCTATGCAATCCTTAAGACAAATGGGACAACCCATTGTAAATACTATCCCCTTAAGTGGTTCAAACATAGGTGTAGGATCTATACCGTTGCCAAATTATGCAAATACTAGTATACCTCCGGGAAAATCTATTGCATCCATTTGGACTAACCAACCCCAACCTCCGTCTGGAGTTGGAGGGCACTTTTATGCTGGGGGCAACCAACCATTTTCCCCTCAATACACTATGCCCTATGGACAACAACAGTATGTTCCTACTCCTCCACCTATGGGAGGTTTTTATCAAAGTCCCACTTACCCTTCTGGTAACACATGGATGGGGGGACCCTATGCTCCAAATAGTCAGCCCATACTGCCTTGGTTAGACTCGGGGGCAAATCCACAATTGCTATTCTTGGCAGCTTTGGACATACCCGACATCCATAAGCTGACGAACGACCCCATCAACCACAACTCGCTTTGGCCTCCAATACCGCATAAGATTCCTTCCGATATCCCGAAGTTCGACAGGAAGCATGGGGACGTCCCGGCCGCACACATCACTACCTTCCATTTATGGTCCATATCCAATTCCATGGTATATGATAGTGTCCGACTTCGACTGTTTTCCCGCACCCTTACAGGCAATGCCGCCAAGTGGTACATTGAATTACCACGTGCCGCCATCAATACGTTTGGCGCTTTAGCGACGGAGTTCTTAAAGAACTTCCAACTACCAATTAGAGTGGAAACCGGAACAGAATTGTTAACATCGCTGCGCCAAGACACTGCCACCCACATCTCGACCATATTCATGAATGGAGACGTAGGAGGAGGCTCGTCAAAGCGCCAATACCGGACCATCTCTTGGCCAATTGGTTTTGCAAGTCTCTTTTACCCCACATCTCTAAAGACATTGGCCTTTCTGGTGCAGTGACATAAGATCAATGTATTCGTCGTGCCCAAAACTTGGATTTAATCTATTCACAATCCGGCACGCTTTACGATTTGCTCCCCCATGCCCCTGGTAACCCAAATCCTCCGGCTACTCAGAAAACCGGAGCTCATGCCGATGGTCTCGTTGGCACGATCTCTGGTGTAGCCACCAATCAGTCTTGGGGGAAAACCTCCCAGCCATCCTCGGCTACCACCGCCCCCCACCAAACGACTCCTCTCCCTTCCGCTGAGGTAAATTCGGTGCAAACCTCACAAAAACCTAGCAGAAAAAATAGGAAGAATAAGAAGAAAACATCTTCTTCGGAAGAGCAGTCTGATAATCAGAATAACGCTAATCAGAAAAATGCTGCTAGAAATGACAAAGGAAAGGATAAACCCATGAAATTTCCTTGTAAAATCTGTGCGGAGGACCACTTGACATACAAATGTCCTCGGTTGCAAGTATGCACCGATTTTATTGCTAACAAGGATTCTGGGAGAACACCTGCCGTTCTTCACAATCCCTTCCCCAATCAACAACAGCAACATCAACATATGGTTGACAATCCGCCACAACCCCATCAACGGGGCAATGGTGGTTCGTATCCTTCCGGCGAAGGACCATCTGCCATTTATGGCATCGAGAGTATTGACCTTCAAACTCGTGCCAAGCTTTATGGAACTCCTACCATAGATGCTCAGGAACCTGGAACTAGTTCCAATCCGCCGCCGCCCAACGATTTGCATATCGAAAGGCCTACTGTTGAACCTGTAATTCGTCCCCCTAAAGGGACATTTCGACGCACGACTCATAATACCTTTGCACGTGCAGCCCAAAACTACAATATTGTAGAAGATTTGGCGCAAGCACCGTCAGCTATGTCTGCACTTGAAGTATTACAAACCTGTCCAGCACAAAGGAAAGCCTTGCTTTCGGCCATTGGTGGAATAGATCCCCAGGATTCCATGCTAGCAATCTTTGATATGGAAAAGGCTAAACCTCGCCTCTCACATCAACTCGCATTCTAGGTGCAGGTTGTGTCGAAAGGGAGACCCATCCATCGCACTATCATATACAAAGGTGCTTCGACCTGCGTTATGTCACAAGTTTGCTGGATCCATTTAGGTTCTCCTACTCTAACCCCGCCATCGAATTCCCTCAAAGCTTTCGATGGCCACACTTTCCTACCAAAAGGATACCTTGCTAGCTTTCCCATCACTCTGAGTGGGAAAACGGTAAATGTGGACGTTGAAGTCGTAGAGCGTCATCTCGACTATAATCTATTACTCGGTCGCAGTTGGTCTTATGCTATGACCGCCATCGTGTCTTCGGTCTTCCGACTCATCCTATTTCCATTGGATGGGAAAATAGTCACGGTCGATCAGCTATCCTTCTGCACCCCTGATTATTCCACTTTACCAAGTAGCTCTGTACCCTTAATAGGAGGTGTCCCTGACTCTTACGTCAATATCGATACCGGTCTTCTGAAGGCATCTTCCCTACTAGGTTGTTTTCCTCTTCCGCCGCCTCAGATCCCAAACACGGTTGCAATGATATCCACCTCTTCGGATGGCTCTATCGACCCATGGATCATTCCGGCACCTTCAGAAATTGATTCCTATGGAGATCAGATGCCGCTTTCGCCGGTCGAGTTGGCTTACCAAGCCATCCAAGTTGCATCTAAACCCTCCACTGATATGGTTTCAACTACAGGTACAACCCTCTCTCCCATACATTTCTCTCTAAGGATCTCCTCAATGAAGTCTGGCCTACAGACGAAGCTATTCGAGAGATCATGTCATTAGAAGAACGACCTTGGGGAGAGTTCCACCATCGCGCTTCGACGATTGATTCGGAGGCGATAAAAACTGAAATCCCATCTTTTGACCAACCTGAGATCGTTCCCTCCTCTTATACGACTGTTCGCACTATCGATTCAGAAGGGAACATGGGTAATCTTTCCAAGACACTGCTCATTGATATCTCGGTCAAAACGGGTATCGTGGAAAATATTCAGATTGGAGCCGACTGCAATCCTGAGGAAATTGCGTCCTTCACATCTCTTTTTAAAGAATTCCGCGATGTCTTTGCTTGGTCTTATGACGAAATGCCCGGCATAGATCCTTCTATTGTCGAGCACGAAATCAAGACTTAGGACAATGCTAAACCTATCCGGCAACGACTCAGACCTGTCCACCCGCGCAAAGCAGCCGCCATCAAGGTCGAAGTAGAAAAAATTTTAAACGCTGGCTTCATTTACCCCGTTCCCTTAACTGAATGGGTTTCCAATCCGGTTCCCGTTGATAAAAAACAAGGCACTATTTGAGTTTGCGTCGATTATCGCGATCTGAATGCCGCTTGTCCCAAAGACAACTATCCTACGCCATTCATTGATCAAATTCTCGACGATTGTGCCGGATGTGAATCTTTTTCCTTCATGGATGGATTCTCGGGATACAACCAGATTGCCATAAAAAAAGACGACCAGCATAAAACTGCTTTCATCTGTCCTTGGGGCATCTTTGTGTATAAAAAGCTCCCATTCGGCCTGAAGAATGCTGGAGCAACTTTTCAGCGGGCTATGGACTATGCTTTTCATGACATTCGACATATTGTACAGGCGTACTTGGATGACCTCCCGAATCATTCCAAGAAGCGACGAGACCACCTGGCTCATTTAAGAGAAATTTTTGCTAGGTGCAGGTTCTACAATATATGCTTGAATCCTCATAAATGCGTATTTATGGTCGAGTCTAGACGATTTTTAGGGTTCATTGTTTCCAAGCACAGGATTAGGGTTGATCCCGATAAGGTAAAAGCAATTATTGAATTGCTGGCACCACAATCCATCCTTCAACTCCAAAGCTTGCAGGGGAAGGCAAACTTTTTGCGTCGTTTCATCGTTAACTATGTTGAGATGATGAAAGGATTCATGCGATTATTGAAGAAAGGAACACTATACTTGTGGGATGACCAAGCTCAACGGTCATTTGATGCTTTAAAACATGCACTTGTTTCAGCCCCACTCCTTAGTGCCCCCGATTATTCACGCGACTTTCTCCTCTATCTGGCAGCATCACCATCCTCACTTGGAATGGTTTTGGTTCAAGTACACGATGACGAAAGCGAACATGTGATTTACTATTTATCAAAAGGTCTCATTGGACCTAAATTACGTTATTCACATGTGGAGAAACTCTCTCTGGCGGTAGTTTTTGCCGTCACCCAGCTCCGACATTATATATTGCTGCGACAGACTACGATGATTGCTTTGGAGAACCCCATGCGACATATCTTGTCTATACAAATTATTGGAGGGAAATATTCCAAATGGATCGTCATCCTCCAACAATTTGATTTGGTGTTCACGGCTGCCAAAGCAAAGAAATCCCTTGTCTTCGCCGAATTACTATCGGACCTTCCCAGAATCGACCCGGCAGAGGTAGCTCATGATCCATTCCCTGATGAATCTGTCTACTTGGTCGCCTCTTCGGACCCCTGGTATGGAGAAATCTTAGTCTACCTACAAACTCAACGCTTCCGCCCAGCTCTCACGTCTGATGACCGTCGTCGTATCCGTCACCAAGCAAAGCACTACCTCGTGCTAAACGATACGCTATATCGTCGTGGTGTTGATACTATTCTCCGACGTTGTCTCACTATCGATGAGGCAGAACGCGTTTTGAATGACTGCCACGCAGGGGCATGTGGTGGTCATCTTTCGGGCATAGCTACTGCCCAAAAAATCTTGCGCGCTGGTTACTGGTGGCCCACTTTATTTAAAGATTGCATTGCAGCAGTCCAGAAATGCCATCCATGTCAAATTTTGACAAAGAAAATGCACGCGCATCCTACCCCCCTTCACCCGGTTATCTCCGTCGGTCCTTTCGCTAAATGGGGAATTGACTTTGTCACCTACAATCCCACTTTGGAAAACAGACACAACTACATCGTGGTTGCAGTCAATTATTTTACGAAATGGGCTAAAGCCCTTCCCAATTTTAAGGCCGATGGCGAAACCGCCGCTCTCTTCCTGTTTAATCAGGTTATCTGTCGGTTCGGCGTACCCCTATCGATTGTCATAGATCATGGATCTCACTTTCAAAATCATATGATGACCGAATTAACATCCATGTTAGGTTTCCGACAAGATCAATCTTCGTCTTATTATCCTCAAGCTAATGGTCAAGTAGAAGCTGTAAATGGCGTCCTCAAAACCATGATTCATCGATTGGTCGGAAACCATAAAACCACATGGAATCGGAAGTTATATTCTGCATTATGGGCATACCGAACGTCAGTTAAAACTGCCACAGGCTTCACACCTTTCCAACTTGCTTTCGACCTGGAAGCAGTACTTCCAATCGAGTGCGAAATCCCATCACTCAAACTTGCCATTGAGCTCCTGCCTGGCACCACCGCCACAGAAGAGCGCTTGCTCTCGCTCGATCATTTGGACGAAACTCGTCAAGATGCTACATTAGCACTCGAAGCTCACCAACGCCGAGTTAAAGCTCAATACGACAAATCTGTCAAGCCTCGTTCTTTCCAAGAGGGCGATCTTGTTCTACTTTATGATCAAAAGCAAGACCTCTTGGGGGCAGGAACACTCCAACCATTGTGGCTCGGTCCTTACATCGTTACTAAAGCCCTCTCAAAAGGAGCTTACAAACTATAGGACTGTAATGGAATTCCACTCGAGGAGCCCCGCAACGGGCTCTATCTAAAGAAGTATTTTGCCTAGTTTCGCACTAGGCATATGCTTTGTAATTTTATGTATATAAGTTTTGCCTATTTTTATTTTTGATGCTTCTGGATTATTTGTTTGGTTTAAGATGTTTTTCTCATACGTCGGGTATGCAGACGGTGCTGGTCATCACACTAGACACATTGCTTCAGCTGCTTGGGTTCTCTATACTCCTGAGTCGAACCTTCTTGGTTCCGGGGGGATCTTCCTGGGTAACGCCACCAACAATGTCGCCGAGTACATGTCAGTGATCCAACTCCTCACGGAAGCAGCATCTCGTGACATCTCCGATTTAGTGGTCAGGTTAGATTCCCAACTCATCATTATGCAGTTAAACAATCATTACCGTGTCCGCCACCCTGTGTTGTTACGTTATTTTTTACGAGTGCGACTTTTAGAGCGTCAATTTCAAACAATCACATTTGAGCACGTTCCTAGAGAATTTAATGCATTAGCCGATTATTTGGCAAATTATGTGTTAGATTGGAATTTGTCACATTTATTGTAAAAGATTTACTCATGAGTACGTATATTTTTATCCCATCAAAAATGCATAAAAATTTAAAAACACAAAATCACCAAAAATATATATATATATACATATGTCATGTCCAGTACACAGTAAACATCAAAAAGAAAAAATCTCCCAAAACTTGGGGTGTTTTACAAAATTTGGCTACACTAAGCCATGCTCTGACACTAATACATCTACTCCACCAGCTAAGCCTGATGCTTATAATAGCATACAACTGCTCTAGCTATCCTCCTCAGAGAAACCAAGTATCTCTCCGGCACACCCACAGTATGCCGCTGCAGACGAACTGGAACCTCCCGCATAGGAAGCGGCGGTATACCCATACTCAGACCCTCCAGGTTCCTGGAGAGTTCATGTAAAATTTGGGTATCATCGTCGTCGCCGGCTTCCGCATCCTCTACAGGTGCGCCAGCCCCGGGTAGCTGCAATCCTCGCCGTGCATAGCGAGGGGCCCCAGCTGGACGGACAGGTGCCACATCTGTGTCAAGCAAGCAAAAGTTTCATGTCAAAACTAAATTTTCACCCCTTTCTAAAACAAATTTTTTTTACATAAACATTCAAAAGCTAAAAAACAAAAACTTCTTTGAAAAGCACTGATCATTTTTTCTTACCATCGGGCCCCCACTGGGTGCTAGGGGGCAAGACTAACTCGGGATCGCCTGTGAAGTTCATCCCTGCATAGGGATAATCCTCAATCATGATGATCTGAGAGTCCAGCCAATCAAAAAATCCCTCATCAAAGCAGTGATGGACAGGACCCTCTCCAGTCCGTGGAAGCAAAGTGGCCCATCGAGCCTGCCTTGGCTCGCATGGACCCAATGGTGTTGTAGGGATCCTGGGCCTCATCAGTGGTATCCGCTCCAGTATGAAAGAAGCAATCAGTGTTCCGTACCCAAACTCTCTTTGAGTACGGGTCTTACATGCAGTAAGCTCTGCTCGGACCCGACGAACCACACCGTCACACCAGTCAAAAACCTGAGGCTGCATACAATCCAAGGCTAGGAGCATCTGAGCCTTGGTCGCCACATGCTGACTCTTGGCACTTGCCAAGCGAACAATCATCCATAGAATAGACCGCAAGGGTCTCAAAGTCACCTGTGCAATAGGTATCCGGTTACTCACAGCCTGGGTGCCACGTATGCAGTGCGCATGGATCAAATCAGTAGTGGAACGAGGGTCAGCTCTGGACCCCATCAAATTGGGCCTCGCCCCACGACATGACAAGCCGGTCAAAAAGTAAACATCATCTTTTTCGATGGCGAGCTCGTTGCCACCAATCCGAAAGACATGATGCCATTCATCCCACTGCTGGATCAGCCACTTCAGGAGGTCCTCTTGACCCCTCATCAGTTCTAAATGGGAATACTTAAGCAATCCGCACCTCTGGAGAGCCATTAAACTTGTCGCATCCATCACCATCTCTCGTTCTTCCCGCTCATGCTCTCTCTCTCGCCAGATACTCATGATTAACAGCTGAACACCTGCAAATGCAACATTTCCAACCGATTAAAATTTGCCTGGACCACTTCAAAAATGGAAAAAATGAATTGTTAGAAAGCATGTTGCGCCTAACGCGGGCACTAATACAAAACAGAGCGTTCTAACGCGCACTTCCTTCACGGGTTATGCGTTCAATGCGGCTGTTGTACTCCTGACCCGCGTTAGGCGCAAATATTTTTCTAGGGCCTCAAAATTTCCTAATTTTGAACCAGCAAAAACTAAAAAATTGGCAATTAAATGATAACAGGAGGTTCTAGCTCTTACCTATATCTCGCGGAATAGAAGACTGTTGCCCGGATTGACCGTAATCGTCAGCTGAAATTTTCACCCCTTTTTCCACTCCAGAGCTTCTTCACAGCACTCAAAACAATGAAAATGAATGTCTTCTGACCTTCTTATAGCAAATTCTGGGGCATGACTCTCTTAAGTCAGTCGGAAAAGTCGTGATTCCTCGCTGTACACATGTCGCAACTCTCGAGATTTGGTACTGATGATTCTAATAAGGGATCAAGATTTATGTGCAGACATACTCATGTTTTATCGAGCATTCTTTTTATGGTATTTTTCTTGCTCGTTAATCCGAAAAACCTTGAGTTCTCTTCTTCGGGCTCGTTAAACTTACACGAAGTTGGCATCGAGCATTATTTTTGGTCTTTCTTGCTCGTTAATCCGAAAAACCTAGAGTTTTCTTCTCCAGACTCATTAAAACTATGGAGAAGTACTGAGCATTCTTTTTAGGAATCTTTTCTCGCTCATAAAACCGAAAAAATCCCGAGTCACCTTTGTCAGACTCGTTAAACTATTGAGACAAAGAACAAGGAGCCATTCTTTTCCTCTTTTTCAAATCTCTTTAAACAGAAAAAGTGTATCGAGTTTTCTCCGCGTGACTCGTTAAAATTTCACGGAGGTACCGAGTTTTCTTTGTTGGACTCATTAAAATTTCACAAAGAATATTGAGTTTACTTCGTCTCCTCGTACTCATAACAAAATGAGGTAGACGTCCATTGAACATAGATTTCTCACTTTTCCGGATTCCATGGACTAACTTACGGAAAATGAACTATTTCGGGCTTACTATTACCCCTTTGTCGTGCCCGGTTATCAAGACATGACAAAGGTACCCCAATGGAGTCGTCTTTTACAACATTTTTCAGACTCTCTAAACATGAAAAATTCACCGAGTTTACTCGTCTGGACTCGTTAAACCTAATCAGACAGGACATGGAGTTGTCTTTTATGACATTTTTCAGACTCTCTAAACATGAAAAATTCACCGAGTTTACTCGTCTGGACTCATTAAACCTAATCAGACAGGACATGGAGTTGTCTTTTATGACATTTTTCAGACTCTCTAAACATGAAAAATTCACCGAGTTTGCTCATCTGAACTCGTTAAATCTAATCAGATGGGGCGCAGAGTTGTATTTCCTGACATTTTTCAGACTCTCTAAACATGAAAAATTCACCGAGTTTACTCATCTGGACTCGTTAAACTTAATCAGAAGGGGAAAAATTTGGACAAAATAGATACTACCTCTGTTACATTTTCAAAAAGGTCGATTTGGCAGCAAAATTCTTGAACATGGCACTTCCCAGAAAACTCTTTCGTAGTTATCCGAACCCTACCAGCTATGAGTATTAGCCTTCATTTCCCAGTGTCCCTGCACCGGTAAAATCCTAACACACTCTTTGGTGTTCAACACGCTTCAGCTGCCTAGTACCCTGCTAGAGTGCCTTCTATTGTTCAAGCAGATCTCGTTATCTACTGCTCCTGTTATCAACCAAACCATTCATTATGCCAAAAATTATTTGTCTTCTGACATTCCCAGTTACTCTTCCTTATCTCAAATCATAAACAAAATCAGTTGGTTTCCGTTTCGTGTTGACTGATGTAGGACGCCTCAGTGCCTACCTTTCAACAGATCACTTCCTATCAACTTCAACACCTTATCTAGGAAGATGATCCAGAAACCCATCAGTACCCAGATACTTGCAGACATCAGTGGCAGGTAGTCTTGTGTTTGATCAAGGGTCTTCATCATTGGCTCTTGGTCGAATGATTCTACGAGTGTTCGACTTCAACTCCCTTTATTCACACTCGCTAGATTGTACTGGGCATCTTAGGGACCATCATCATTATCGGTGGCCACCTTCGCGTCTGTTAACAGTTTTCATTATTGACTGGTAATCAGACGATTTCTCACATGTTCGACGACAACTCCTTCATTCACATGTTGAGAAATATGTAGTTTAAGTGAATCGGCGGTCAAGACCTTGGGGCAAAGGCTACATCATTAAAGTTGTGTTTCCTTCCCCAAGTTGCGATATTGTTTATGGAGACAGCTTCTTCAGCCTGATCCTGTTATGACAGACACTTCCACATTGTGCCTATTGGTGGACAGATTCTTCATATCTCTATTCTAGAGAAATCATGTTGTTTAAAGCTACGGAGCATGGGACATGCCCGACTCTAGGCAAATACTATATTTTCTGACATATGTTGTTGTTTCAAATTTTTCCTCAGTCTTTCAATCTCTCTCTATCTCTACAAATTATAAAGTATTTTGGCCATCGTCTTCGTCTCTGACCTCACACTTTAGGGGGCATCTGTTACAGGTCAAAATACCTCCTCATCAGCTCAGAGGGGAAGACAAATATGGAAGAAGTACAAAGACCTAAGTTAAACCTATTTCTGCCAGGGTAACGCCTATGTAGAACAGAACAAGAGCATTATAACGCAGGAAAGCAGTGCATTGGCCGCGTTAGTGACTAGGGCAATGCTCTGTTTACACTGAAGGGAAGCGTTACCCGTTTTTTAAGTTTGAATTGGGAAAAGAGAGCGGAAAATGATTTGAATCTCCGACTTTCCCTCACAAAGGAGTCAGTTCACAAAGGAAACTGCAGAAGCACCAGTTCATTATTGGTCATTTCCTCCTAAGACTGAACTCCAAAAGAGGCAAAAGCATGGAGATCAAAGAAACATCTAAGTTTTTTCCATTCCAAACTAGTGGAAAGAGCAGGGCAACAATGGCTTTCTCCCTCTCCTATAAGAAGGAGTTGAAGGCTCTTAATTGAAGGTCGAAGGATTGCTCAAGGTTCTTGTATACTTGTGGAATAGAGAATAGTGTGACATTATGAAGGCCAAGAGTCAAAGAGGCTCCTAGAGAGCTTGTTGACTTAGACTTATTCACTAGAGAGAGAAGAGAGATTGGGAGACTGAGGAGGGCTTGGTACAACCGATGGTTGTAATCCTCCTTCTTTCAAAATCAATAGAACTGTGTTTGTTTTTTCCATTCAATGCTTAATGTTATCATTGTTGTTTAAATATTTACTTAGTATGATATGAATGGCTCAGATGTGTATAATCTAGATGTTTGTAGTATATTTATTTAATTGATAGGATACTTGTTATATTAGAAATTACACGGGTGCTTTGACTGATTGCAGGTCTCAGATTTGGAGCCGGCGAAGAAGGACTCTTACTTTTCTGCACAGCGCTCTCCAAGGGATTCCAAGACAGTGAAAGAGGTAATTCTCTATTTTATTCCTTCAAGTTATTTCAAGCTAATATGAACATACTCATGCCATCTTTGTGAACATCATAGCTAATCTTACTGTCTGCCTCGGGCACCGGAAAGCCCTGAGAGGGATATACGAAAACCAACCACCCAAGCAGTTTACCCTATAGCACATACCAAATGGTGGCTAAATCATTTTTTGAGCCTTCAAGAAACAATTTTTATTGCTAAAAATTCTATCTCTTGAAGACTCATTAAGACATCACTCCCTTTGATTAAATATTCACTGCTCTCTCCCCTTCAAAGTCAAAAATTCTGCTATTTTCATAGAGAAAAGACTGCTGCGAAATCCCATTTTTCCCCTTCTCCACTCAAAACTAACCTTCATTTTATCCCCTTTGTTCCCCATGAAATTCCTTCATTTTTCATGTATTTCCTCCTTCCCCTTCACAAAATCCCTTTTATAAGGTTTGAAACTCACTTTTGAACCTTACCGAAACCCCCAAATCCATCAAAAACCTTGAAAAGTTTCATAAAAAATAAGTTTTTTTGACTATGGGCTTAAGCCCCTTTTGGCTAAGTCCTAACCACTTCCCCACCACATGCCCATGACCTATAACTAGGCATTAAACCCATCAGGTGCTTATCGCATCAGAAACAAATGATGCATGAAAGACTTTTGGCTTTACGAAATCTCCGATCCGATAAGCCCCTTTACATTTTAAACCCCCGATCCCTTTTCTCATTCACAAAACCCAAAGGCCTGCAATCGGATGCTTAAACACTTCAATAAACCATTCCCGATTCTATTTTTCCTTTATAAAGTCATAAAAACCCATTTTTTAATGTTATAAAGGAAACCCGCCGGTTCATGATTTTCAATGAAAAGCACCGTTGATCTTTTCTCGATCAAAGAGTCCATATAATCTCGCATCGTTGATTTTACGAATGGGTAGATTGAAAAGTCTCAATTCTTCTTCCCAATGCCAATTGGCTCTTCGTATTTAAGCCCTGGGCCTTTGCTGCTTTATAAAACCAAGGCCCTGCAGTTGGGCGCCTATCCACATATATATAACCCTCCCCAAGCCATTAAACCTTTGTATTTAATAAAAATTTTCCTTTTTTAATATTATAACTAAGCCTGTCGTTCATTGGTTGGAGCTCTTCTCCACCGTTGATCATTGGACCAATCAGACGGCCAGCGCTATCTCGCATTGGGAAATTTCATTAGCGCGTTTAATATTTTATTTTCCACCTCTGATTGGCCATTCCCCGATCCATCCTCCACCGTCGATCTGATCTGCAAATCGACGGTCCAAAGCCAATCACATCGACACCATTCACCCCCCCCCCCGTCAATTACAAAGCCCCGATTGCATCTGGGCCATCTACGTGTCAAAATCTGATGGTCCAGATCTTTCCTCCCGACCTTGGCTAAAATCATATAAACCCTGCTTCATAATTTTTTTGGCAAAATCTCAGCCATTGATCTCTGCAAATCAACGGTCCTTATTAACCCTTCCTCCGCCTCGTTTATTTTTTCCATTTATCCCCAGATACAATCTTTGTCGTTGATCCTGCACATCCAACGGCCCATATTAATCTCGACAGGACCGACCCCTGTGGGTCCTGACTTCCCCCACATTTAATCTCAGTCATCCAATCCTTGATCCAACGGCTCAGATTGAAACCACCCTTCCTGCTTCTTCCCGAGCATCTTGCCATTTCCGCACTTATTCCCCGTCGTCCGATCTAAGACCTCAGATCCAACGGTCAGCGCGCATTTTCGCACAGATTCAAGCATGAATGTTAATTCTCAGAGGGCTACGCGATATGGGCGGTATTCAAATTCCACGTGTCACCTCCTAATGCATATCGCGTTCGAAAAGGTGAAACCACCTTTCTCCCTTTTGGCCACACGAAACCAACTGTTTTTTCCCTCCAAAACAACTTTCCTCATTTTGAATTATATTGTATCACGTGCGCTCCCCACCGTTGATCTCTTTAGATCAACGGTTTAGATCTAATCTCCCATTCAGAGATCAACGGTTTAGATCTAATCTCCCATTACACCATCGCCCTCTGCCTTTTCCAAAGGGGTTTTTGACAAGCAATTCAGCCGTTGATCTCTGGGTCCAATACTAATTTGATGACCTGCGATCATTTGGAAACCCAAACTTCTATTCCAATGTTTTTTCCTCCACCCAAAGGGATTTTCAATCCTTTCCTTTGTGTTTCTTCTATTTTTGTGAAATTTGACTCTGTCGCATTATATTATTACGTTTGATCCCAACCGTTGATCTCTGCAAGATCAACGGCCCTAACCTAGTCTCTGCATCATTCTTCCAACCGCCTTCTTCGACCCTCAACGCGCAATCTCCATCGTTGGATGCTTCCATCCAATGGCCATGCTCCAAACCCAAGCCTCTGAAGTAGTTTTACCCCAAATACATAGGATTTCTTAATCATTTCTTGTTCTATGCAGGACTTTAAAGGTTTTTCAAATATTTTAAAAGAAAATGTTAGGCTGAGAATGATGACTCTCCAGGCCTTTTTTTATCAAAGAAATATTTTTGCAAAGGTTCCCATCAAGGTTTATCAGTGCATCATGAGCATTGATTCTATTATAAAGCCTCTGCGCTCCTGCACATCAACAAGACACAGTGAAGATTAAAAGAGACAGAGGGTATCAGTGTTGAAGACCTAACCACAACAGAACTGAAGAATTAAATATTAATTACACAGATTGGGTGGATTACGGCTAAGATCGAAAATCAAAAGCCTAATCCACTAAATTAAACACAGTTAAAGGTGAATCAAAAATATTTATCAGACAGAGGATGCCTCCACTGCTACATCAGAGGCTAATTGATTCCTCTCAGCTACCTAATGCCACCTGTAGCTTCACAACATTCAACAGAGGTCGTGTAATGATAAGAATAGAGGACATTTTCCTCAAATACAATCGAGCAGTTAATTTAGCCAAAGAACTTATTGCAAAATATCTGCTGAGTTATTACAGATATGACACAAAGCCTTAAAGTCAACAAAATCTCCCACCAAGCTTACTTCTTAATGTAAAACAATTAATACAGAGCAAATATTTGTAATCTTCTCCATCGAGCCCCTCAAAGGCCGAGAAGCATTTATCTCTATTAATTGAACTTGGGAGATCTTTTATCCCATCCCACCTCCTCATTTCTTCTATAAATACTTCTGTAGAAGATAAAACAATGTTGGTTGCTGAACCTTGAAATATACTTGTGCTCGAAACTTCTACTTGTAAATAGTGTTCAAAGGCTCTTGAAGCTCTGTTTGTGATTAAATAAGTCAGGATGAGAAGTGAAGATGATTGCTGAACTGAAACACTGGACTTGAAGATTGTATCTGGTTTGAAGCATCAATACAAGTTGATTTATGGGATCCTGGTCTATGTCAACGGTGATGTTTTTCTTATTGTAAATTGTTATTTTATTTATGTTTTCACTCTGTCCATATTCTCTAACAAAGAACAGCCAGCATAGAGTTAGGATTTACTATTTACAGTACCCTTCTCTGACTGATAAGATTTATCTGCATGTTTTCTTCCAAATCGTGTTGTTTAGGAATGATTTAATTAATTTTAAGCAGTTAGGAATTTTGGTGTTCCCTCATCCTACTGTCTAAGCTAAATGTTGTTCTTGAATGTTATTTTCAGTTTATGTTAAGTAGAGATGAACTAAGGAAGTGATGGTGAGCCCTGTCCTTTAGTTTTATCCCAAAAAACTATCTGAAAGTTTCCCTAAGAATGTGTTGAAAGCAGGCTAGGTTGAAAGTCCTTACTTGATCTTAGACTATTTTTCGTTATCTTATGTGTTGGTCTTGAAAGTTTACTAAGTAAAGCAGAGCTAGGGAAGTCTATGGTGAGCCCTGTCCTCTAGTTTCTTCTCCAACAGTTGCTTTAAAGTTTCCCTTTGTGTTTAAGATGTTTTCTATTGAAAGTGTATCAAAGCTGGTTAGTTTAGAAGTACTTACTAGATCTTATATTAATTTTATGTTTTTCTTAAGTGTATGCCGAAAGCAGGATAGTTTCAAAGTACTTACTTGACTTAGGCTGCTCTTTGTTCCTCATTTGTTTAATTCCCCTTCCTGTTGTATCATTTCATTCCATAAAATCAACTTTAAAGAGATCCTTAGACATAGATGACTTGCCCCATGGACCACTCTTGAACCTTGTTGTTTCAATTAAATCCTACTATGACTCCATAGCCCAATGGACTAAAAACCAGTGTTATATCTATATTTTTAGCCAAATCTTGTTCTGATTGCTCGCAACTTCACACCTTTGAAACTCTTTCCATTTAGGACCTTCCACTCAACTAATAATCATGCTCAACCATCCAAAAACAAACAAAAACCTCAGTATTCATAACTAGCCTAATATCATTACCCAAAATTCTTAAAGATAAATCAATCTTTGCACTTATTGGAGAGATCCCTCTCCGGATTCAGGAGGGCTAGATCCTAGAATCCCAAAGTGGTTTAAATAGTGTTGTCTCTGTAGTTTGACTTTGCCAATATTGAAAATTACAGATTCCTAACACCCTATTGAATTTGAAATCAAAACTCTGAGAACAGCCCAAGAAGTGGGGTTGGACTTAATAGAAGCTCAAGCTAGAAGACTCCAACAAATAAACAAACTAGATGAAATATGACTACTAGCCCTGAAACGCACAGTGATCATCCAACAACAGCGAGCTAAGTGGCACGACAACCTTATAAAGAAGAAGGTATTTCAAAAAGGAGATTGGACACTCCTCTATGACTCCAGATTCCAAGATTTTCTGGGAAAAATACAAACAAGGTGGCTCGGTCCATATGAGATTCAAGAATTACATAGCAATGGCACGCTCATCTTGACCACCATAGATGGGTCTAGTTCAACATTTCAAGTTAACAGACACAGAGTATGCCTCTATCACAAACCTCTCACGAAAGAATCTTTTTTTCAACAGGTAAGAAACGATCCCACCATCCAAGTTGAGGCACAGGGGGGTGAAAACCCCACATACTCAAGTACATGAGAGATTTTCCAGCTTCATTTGTAAATAATGTATATAAATGTCTTATTTTGATGTACATTCTTCATACTTGCATTTTTTCTTTCTTCTTTCCTCATCCTCTTGTGAATTGCATTCTTATTTTTCTTGTTGTTCAATCCTTGAATGGCTATTGTTCAATCTTTGAACAGCTGTTGTTCCATCGGATT
The DNA here is from genome assembly GCA_034641835.2 of Pinus albicaulis. NCBI lineage: Eukaryota > Viridiplantae > Streptophyta > Pinopsida > Pinales > Pinaceae > Pinus > Pinus albicaulis. The sequence goes on from CM076575.1 coordinate 103,813,470, forward strand.
GAACAACCATATTTTGGTGTTTTATTTTTCTTGTTGTTCAATCCCTGAACGGCTGTTGTTCAATCTTTGAACGGATGATGTTCCATTAGAATGAACAACCATATTTTGGTGTTTTATTTTTTGTTGTTCAATCCTTGAACGGTTGTTGCTCAATTCTTGAACGACTGTTGTTCCAACAAATTGAACAACCATATTTTGGTGTTTTATTTTTGTTGTTCAATCCTTGAATGCCTGTTGTTCAATTCTTGAATGGTTGTTGTTCCATCGGATTGAACAACCATATTTTTGTGTTTTATTTTTCTTCTTGTTCAGTCCTTGAACGGCTTCTATTCAATTCTTGAACATTTGTTGTTCCATCGGATTTAACAACCGTGTTTGGTGTTCTTATTTTTCTTTTTGTTCAATCCTTGAACAGTTGTTGTTCAATCTTTGAACGGTTGCTATTCAATCGGATTGAAAAACCACATTTTTGCGTTCCTATTTTTCTTGTTGTTCAAACCTTGAACGACTGATGTTCAATCTTCGAACGGTTGTTGTTCAATCAGATTGAACAGCTGTGTTTTTGCATTCCTATTTTTCTTGTTGTTTAATCCTTGAATGGTTGTTGTCCAATATTTGAACGCTGCTACTCGATCGGATTGAACAGCCATGATTTTGAGTTTTTATTCTTCTCGTTGTTCAATACCTAAACAACTGTTGTTCAATATCTGAACGACTGTTGTTCCATCGGATTAAACAGCCAAGTTTTTCGTTTTTCCCTGTTGTTAAAATTAAATAACCTTGTTTTTTTCATCTCATTATTCCCTTTTTCCAACTAAAAGAATCTATGAGCAGGAAATGGTAGTTGAAGAAGAAAGGGAAATGGTAAAATTACAAATATGATGACTCCTTGGAACTATAATCCTTAAACAGGAAGCTGACAATGTGCATACATGAAATGAAAGGCTAAGTCATCCCCAGTTCAAATATGTTATCATACAATATATGTCCTTATCATGGTATATCTTTCTACACTATTCGAGTAATATTTCCCTCCAAATGAAGGAATGGGAATAAAGAGTATTAATTGTATTGGCATTCTTTCATTTCTTTCACCACCCCTAACTCTTAAGGAGTTAATGAGCCTCCCTTTATGTATAAAGAGAAACTATTATGTGTTCATGCAAATATTTAAGAGGATAGGGAGTCTCATCACGAGCCAGCCTACCATGATCATAGGGATTTAACAAGTGACATGCCCACAATAGCTACCACACCAGGGTAATGACCTTCTCATCTGTTTGAAGGACAGGAGGTCTCATCATGAGCCAGCCTTATCACTTTGTTACAATCCTAGTGAATGGCACTGTGACTATATGGCTATCACAACAGCAAAGTGACCTCCTTATAAATCAAGATGTTATGATTCAAAAAGAAGTATTTTTCTCACATGCACATTTTCAAGAGAGGATAGGGGGTCTCATCACGAGCTAGCCTACCACGTTCATAAGAGCTTAGCAAATGACATGCCCACAATGGCCACCACACCAGGGTAATGACCTTCTTAGCTACTTGAAGGACAGGAGGTCTCATCACGATCCGACCTGATCACTTTGCTACAACTCTGGTGAGTGACACTATGGCTATCTGGCTACCATACCAACATGGTGATCTCTCCACAAAATGGGCAGAATAACTATTTTTACATAAGGATCCTGGCTCATTCTTTCGAGTTAAAATAGCAACCCTGTCGAGGCTATGAACACCTGCTGGCAGCAGTGGCTCTGCTTGTGGTATGAAAGTATGCTTTATCAATAACCATTTACTTTTATATACACCTTATCTTCCATTCTTCATCCATAAGCTATTACTCGAATTAGTGAGAACTATAAGCTGCCACAGGAATAACTAACAGAGATATGCTTACACATTTTAATCCCGGGATGATAGCACCAATCAGTACTTGACTCAGTCTTGCTTCCTGCATCATAAATTTTCATTAAAGAAGGACATAATATCGTAATAATGGTTATAATATTCACTTTACCCTTTCTGGTCACTTGCGCACAAGATGCAATTATGAAAAATTTTCCAAAACTGACCTTTACACTGCATATGCTAGTAATTACTCAACCACCTGAAGGTCGACCACTCCTTCACGTACAAGTCATTATTACCAAATGCTAACATTCCCCTGTCTGCATTCATGATTGGCCAAATTTCTACTTTAATTGAGGGCGTAAGCACCCTTTCTTCGATGGAGGGGGTGTAATTGATCTTAAATTGGCAAGCATGTGAAATCTTGGCACAAATCCCGTTAGACATATCGATAAGACCATAGGAACACTGCAATTAAGACATGAAGTTACCAGCATAGAACCAAAATTTATCTCCCGCTTGCATACAACCTTCAGTCGAAACAATAGAGCCGAGGAAGAATACAATCAGAGGAAGAGAGCTTATCAGATATGGGAGGCAATTCCCTTCGAAACGAGCCTATAAAATTTCCAATTTTGGATACAACTAGTGCCATCCTCCAGCAAGATGGTTGGCTGACATATGTACACCGATTACAGGGATTCGGTACAGAAATTGCAATTGAGTTTCTGCAGAATCTGCAAGAAGGTCAAACCAGAATCAAGGGTCAAATTATACCAGTTACAAAAGAGATTATTGTTGAAGTCTCCGGAATTCCAGCAGAATGAGAAAGATGGACAGAGAAACATCTCCTCCTACGAGAGGCAATACCATTATATCATGATCCAGAGGAACTGTTGGAACGAAAAAGGAGAGGAATTAACCCTACCTCTCTACACCAACCATGGCAGGAACTGGCCACATTCATCCAAAAGTTCATTACATGTGATGGACGTCGGGCGACGGTAAAACCTCATCAGCTCAAACTCTTAGCTTTACTTAAGAAAAATATTTCAGTTAATCTTCCTGCCTTCCTAAATTCCATATTGCATGATACTGTTTTTCGATTAAGAAAATCCAAAAATCCCCAAGCAGTAGTCAGTCACCACGGGTTAATTAAACTAGTCATCATCCATGAGCTGGACAAGCAGCAGATCACCTAGGACAATTTTATCAACCCTGATGCACAGGAACCAAAAATAAATCCTGACGAAACCAAAATTGAGCCCCCAGTGTAAACGCACCAAGAAGAGAAATGACTTGAACTACAACCTCATATCCAAGCAGGAAAAAATGGTCCAAAACGCTACAAGGAACCCTAGACCTCATAGAAGAGGCAGGGTCATCCCACCCTCAAAGCGCACCCTTACAAGACTTCGAGGAAGAAATGGCTCGATTCCTAGAACAATTGAGGAAATAATATGAATCCAGAAACCCATCGGGAGCAGAAGAACAAGAGGAGCCCATAGATGATTCCACCATCGCTAGTAGTTCTGGTCACACTGAAGTCCTACCCGACCAAGAGGAACTACAGGACGAAGGGACTCTGTCCCCTCTTAGGAATTATGAGGTATACAGTGAAGGGCGGGAAGAGGAAATAATGGAATCATAAAATCAATCAGGTGACACGGTCCCTATAGAACAAAGCATAGAAACAGTCCCTTTGACACCAGGAGGTAGCACTGCTCCACCCAGTCAGGACCCTCATACAGAGGTAAAATCTGAAGATCAAATAATAAACACCATCACAGGCAACCCTAAGGTTGGCAATACCAGTCCTGAAAATGGGAATACCACTCCTCCACCACCTGCTAAAATCAGGACAGGTGAAAATTTAGATGAAAAGAAAATTAGAAAACTGAGCAGGGCCTGCAGAAGATTAAAGAAAATGGTGAATTATCTGAGGAAAAAACTTAAAGAGGAGAGAAGGGCCTGAAAACCAAAGAGAGAAACCACCACTGCAGGAACAGAAACAGAACTAGTCACCATCTTGATAAACATCGTTGAATCCGAGATGCAGACAGACTTGGCTAGCATTGCTGAGGCTGAGGTAAAAATCGATTTGGTAGCCACTACAGAGGCTGAGGTGCAGACCAATTCAATTGATGAAACTGAGACTGGGGTACAGACTGACCAAGCAGGTACTTCTGAGGCCAAAATTCAGACATAACTAACAAATATCAGTAAAGCTTCTACACAATAGAAGGAGACCCAAACAAAGGAAGCCCATGCCTATACCCCCTGGTAGAGAAAGTTGTTTATCATAAATTACACAATGAACTGGTGCAAGCACAGCATGAGGTAGCACAATGTAGGAAAGAGGTGGTGCCAGCCTAAGAATACCAAGCATTACTAAAGAAATTCACAGACCTCTCCTCTACAGAAGACGAAACACTCACCCAGCTCTGAGCAGAACAGGCAAAGCTAAAAAGGGCACAGGAAGAGATGGAGCAAGCCAAGAAACAAATCACCATGATTTTTTCTCTGTACAATGATGCACTATCTTGCAGAGCACCGGACACTAACTATGCCATGTTCTTAACAGAAAAATATCTACTGCTGAAATTCAAGGCCATCAGGGCAGGAAAATCTACAACTTTTAGGACTATAGAATAATTTGTCCATTGTAGTAATGGGCAAGATGAACAATTCCAACGCCTCCTATGTGAAATTTACATGCACAATTTCTTTTTGGAAGTAGACACAGACAGTAATCCTAGTCCCTTTATAGGAAATTTCCAGCTCCAAGCCTTCCTCTCATTCGCCAAGAACCAGATCAAGTGGGCCAAGGCCTATAATATCTTCCAAAAGAGAGAACACGGCTTAAACTTGTGGGTTATAGGACAACCCACCAAACCCCTACAATTGATTATCCAACACAAGAACTCTATGCGAAGGCAAGGTTTAAGGACTCGGCTGGGGCCCATCCATAAGGATATCATAGAAAATGGACAACAGTACTTTGAAGACATTCGTGAAGTAGCCTAGGCCGTAGCTAAACAAAGGTGGATGGCCTCCACAAATAACGTAAAGAATATGGAACCATTTGGCTACAAGAATTTCAAGGTTGTTGCCTCCAGATTCCTTTCATACAATAATCTGGTCTTGAGCATGGGACCTACATGGCTGGGATGTAGGTATAGAAGCCCTCTCCTCTGATATCCTCCCAAGGACTATAATCATAATTATGCGTTACCATAGGGGCACACAAGCACTGCCTTCGCAATAATGATACAAAAACATGGTTTCAGAGCATAAAAGGAAAAGGTCTACCCTTCCTACTCCTTAACACAGCTGCATCTCAACCATCTGTTTGCATGAGGAAATGCAATGAGGTAAGCAGGGGAGTATGTTAGGCCTAAATTGATGTACATTTTCACCCTATAATCACTTCAAATTATGTCACAATTTGGGAAATTATTCCTAATATGAACAATAAAGAATTAAAAGATTTATGAAAACTAGAGAAATAGGGCTAACGACAAAAAGCATGTTTTTATAACAGGAAATTGACTTATTGTATCTCCATATGCAGGAAGGAAGAGTAGCTGAACCAATGGTAAATGGAAAGACAACTAACAGACGCAAACGTATGGGATCTCAGTAACTCCCAGAAGCCGGCAGAAGGCAGACAAATGGATTTCAGTCCAATAACTCAAACGACAGCCATGCACAACGGGTTATCGTTTGAATAATACTTCCTCATTGCGTGAAATTGCCTTTAAAAGGATCAGGGACAAACTAGATGGGGAAGTCAGAGTTAATTGGGAATTTTCCCTCTGTAATCAGCACATCAAGACAAAGTTGTCATATTGTATTTCCGCATTATCCTTTGAGTTTTGATGTTTTGAACAATTACCTTTTGAGGTTCTCATTGCGTTAGAACTTCTAGTGGTCTGGGCCCAACCTCTAGGAGTCTCTACGCTAATTTTGTGCTGCGCGCTAGTTACAGAATCGATGTTTAGTCATCTGATGCAGCTATAACATACTTCTCTACTTAATAAAGTTACAGTTTTTCATTCTTCATAATAGTTTAGTATCTGTATTTCTTGATTTAGAATAATCGCATTTCGTATTTTCTGGTTTATAATAATACTTCATCACCAATAGATGCTTTTAGTTCCTTTCAATTCTTCTACAATCGATTTACAAATTGCAAGATAGTTATTACTCAATGATACTTATCTTTGTGGATTACAGTGTTATGTTAGCACGGTAAAGCGTCCAATTGTTAATTAATGCCACTATGTTAGTTTACCAAGAGAATTCCATTGCAAAATTATATAAGTGAGTGATGTACAATGCATTTAGGTTACTTCGCTTAGACTTCTGTTCAATTCATTTAAGATTGTCATTCAATTCATTTGGATTGCTTCATTTAAGATTGATGTTCAATTCATTTAATATTGTTGTTCAATTCGTTTATGATTGTTGTTCAATTCGTTTAAGATTGTTGTTCAATTCACTTAGACTGTTATTCGATTCATTCATATTTCTCTATATCAATTAATTTAGATTGTTGTTCAATTTATTAATTTGTTGCTCAAACCACCATCCTGTTGTCCAATCATAGGCTTGACAGAATAACCAGCCATAACTTACCAAATCATTCATCATTAAGTTGATTGAATTTAGGAGGCTAGATAATCCTTTCTCAACATAGAGTATCTATCAGTCGATCTCACTTGCATATATTGTGCCAACACTCTTGAAATAAGAGGACTTACCACAGGTTGATAATTAAATAAGGAGTACTAGGGTTGCCTATAATAAGCCACCCCTATGACCCCAACACTCGCCACTAACTGCCCACAGAAAAAGAAAAACAAGAAGGTTTTTCGAGTTGTAGCTGGTGAGGCCCTTGCCTCGCAATTTCAACTTGATTTATTTTTGATCACATGCTTGGTTTCAAGAACAATAGGATCATTGTGGTATCTTGATAGTGGTGCTTCATTCCACATGATGGGAGATAAGGAGCTTTTCAGTGACTTGGAGGAGAAAGATCTCCAAATGCATATAGAGATAGGCGACGATGGGTGATACAGTGCGACCAGCATTGGTACCATTACCTTTGAGAGGGAGTCAGGTAAACCATTTGTAATATTCCTACTTAGCGTGAGCTAAGAGGAATATTCATTTTTGTTTTACTTTCTGTAGCATGAATAAATGAATAAAGGAGGACATGTAAAACTCCTAAAAAGACTGAATAAATCAATGCCCATGTGAACACAGATAAATCAGGGCTATGTAAATAAATCACTTGCAGGTGTGAAAGGGGTTTGAGCTGTGGGACTAGGTCAACCTTGACCAAATCTACAGTGTTGTCTAGGTTCAATGTATCTCATGAAGAGACAGCGCAGTTCTAGAAGGAGGCCCCTCATGTGAAAAGAATTAACTCATCAAGGTGGTTTAGGGTTTGCAAACACTCTCATCTTATAAAAGGAAAGGGAAGGCAGCAAGAGAAGGTTGTTGATTGATTATATTTCTAAGTATCTTTTCTGTTTAGACAAATACTATTCTCTGTATTTTAGTGGAAGATTGTGCTGCTTAGCACTCGGAGTTCCTATGCAGGGATTTCACCTCTTCCTTTGAGGATTCTTGGAGGAGTATTTGTTGATTTGATCCACTATCAAGCTTGAGGCCAAGCTCTACTTCCAATTGCAACGCAAAGCTAGTGAGGGTTTGTCTTCTTTTGCAAGCTGCAGCAAGTGGGATTCTAGATCTGCAGAGATCTAGCTTGTTTTGGGAGCCTCTTCTCATGGAGTGTGTCTTTTAACCTCCTAGAAGAGCGCCTCTCCTATTTGCACTTCAGATCTGTAACTTGGAAGTTGGCCATCTATGTCATTTGAGCTACAACATTGTTTCCATTAAGGAACTTCGTTATTTTGATATGAGATTCTTCATGGTGTTTTGATCACAACTTTGATGAGAGATCTTTGGTGCTAGGTTTTGCCTTCCACTTTTGTGATCCATGGATTAGCTTGTTGATCCATGTTCTATTTAGATTTGATATATTGTAATGTAATGTTATATTCATAAATTACTACAACATTTTACAGATCTGCAACTTGAAACTTAGATCTACTCTTTTTTTTGAATGATTTGGTCAAAACCCCAAGGGGATCTTGTAAATAAGACTATCTAGTTTCCAGATCTGAAATAGATCTAATTTTTTGTCCACATATTTGTCCTAGATTTGAGTTGTAATATGAAACTGCTACAGCTCCTTTAAATAACCTTATTGAGCCATTTCTGCAGATATATATGTGTTGTAGCTCTCTTTTTTGAGGATTTCTTGCTCTATTGCCTCATGTATTCTATTGTATACTGAAAGAGTTTCATTATAATTCTGATTTGTTGTTGTACATTCATAATTTAATAATATTTGATGCTCTCCTTCTCATACTGTCCAAGACTGCATTATTTTTGAAGCAGTTTGTTGTGCATCGCTGCAGCCCCTCTTGTAGGGTGTTTTTCAGCTAGACTAGGTGGTGGGAGATCTGTTTACCACACCTAATTTGATTTTTTTTTGCTCCCCTTTTGGATCTAGACTCTAGATCTGCTAATATAGGGGATCCAAGGGTTGTAAAATCATTTATGTACATCAATCTCCCAGGAGTGCATTATTTCAGCAGGCTTGGTGTGCTATTCTAGATCTGGGATATTACACCATTTATGTTGAAATATGTTATGCATGTTCTAGGTCTGAAGAAAAACTTGGTCTCGGTGGAAATTTTGGAGGACAGAGGTTATGACGTTGTTTTTAGCAATGGAAAATCTTTCCTGTGACATAAAACAACGGGCCAAACCAAGAGGATAGGGATTTGAGTTAAGAATCTCTACAAGCTAGAGGTAGATGGATGTGTTGCAATGGTGGGAAAAGCAGAAGAAGTGGTGAGCCGTGTTGGCTCCCACTGATTTGCAAGAGTGGTAGGAAAAAAAACTGCAGGGGCCACATCAGAACCACTTTGGAATCCTAGGACCTAGCCTTCCTGGATTCGGAGAGGGATCTTTCTATAAAGGTGTTTTCAATTGATGTATCTTTGTGCTCGTTGTTTAAGATTTTAGGCTAGTTATGAATTTCTAAGGACTTGTTTGTTTTGGTTGGATTAATTGATAGATTGAAGGGTCAATGGTGTGACTAATTGAGGGAATGTTTCAGCTGAACAAATAGACTATGAGAAAACATCAATCCATTGGGCTTGGAGTCATAAAATTATTTAATTTTTCATCAACTCTGCAAGGGTATTCATAGGGCAAGCTAACTATATCAAATGGATTCTTTAGATTAGGTTGTGATATGAAACAATAATAAGTTGTGAAGGAAAAAAATCTATAGTCAGTTAAGAATCTTCTAGCTCTACTTAGACAAGAAAAGCCTTTTAAGGTAACTATCTAGAGCAAGCCAAAGAACAGGGAAAACCATAAACTTCTTTGGACAAGCTTTAGTAAGAAAACCTCTAAGACAACAATCCAGTAATTCATGAACTACTTTTAGATAAAGAAAACATTTAAGATAACAGTGAGAGAGGTCCAAGATCAAACAGAAATAATCTAATTTGCTTTTGACAAAATCTTAAAAGACTCTTCAAAGCAACATTTCAAGGCAGACCAGAGGACAGGGCATACCATAAACCTCCCTGGTTTTAGACTTTAATAAGTGTACTTTAAAGAAAGGTCTTAAAAACAATATCTCAAGTCTTACTCAAAGGAACGTGGGTTCACCATAATTTCCTTGGTTTCACTCTATTGAATCACTCTCAAGACAACAAGATAGATATAAATATAAGGAAACTAAGAATCTTCTAATCAATCCTTGTAGAAGAAAAACATAAATATAAAGAATAAAGATAGAAATAGGGTGCTGAAACAACAAATCCTAATCTAAACTTATTTTTCTTTATCAGAGAAATATGGACATAATGGAAAACATAAGGAGAAACAATAATAATTTAGGAAGACTTCACCATTGATATAGCTCAAGGATCCTGTGAACATGCTTGTATTATTGATGATCAAACCAATTACAATACTCCAGGTACAATATCTCTATGCCACTCAGAGCTTTCTTCAGTTCAGTCTAGCATTCCTCAACTAGCTCAGTAGCAGAAATTGGTCCAATAACCATCAAGTAACCAACATTTAAAATGAGGCTCATATGCAATATTTATATGCAAAATGAGGAGGTGCTACCAAACTAGGGTGTTTAAATGTTATTTATTACAAATTTAATGTTTTATGACCTTTGAGACCATGCAAGGCCCAAGGCAAAAATATCTGAAAGAGTTACTCTGAAATAATAACTTTGTCTTAACTTCTTAGTCATTTTAGTTGAAATATTTCACTTTAAAGGCTTTGTAATAACTTTGTAATAACTATTGAGCTGCTTTAAAATATCTCTGACTGTGTAATAACTTCCTGATGCTTTTATTGAAAGAAAACATGTTGTAGGTGGCAAATTTGTCTTTGGAGAAGTAATTGCTTCTTTGTTGAGTTATTTGAAGTTGTCTTTGGGTTATCTGTCTTTGTTTTAATCATAAAACTCAGTAATTAGGCCTTTTGAACCTTGATTTAACCTTTATAATTTGCTTTATTGTTTTTATCTTTCATTCTGCTTTATGAATGTTTTGTCATTTATCACTTGTTTTAAAGCTTTGACTTTCATCCTTTAAACATTGTCTGCTTTTGCTAATCCTTTGTATTTTCTCTTGATACATGATTAGCCCTTTAATCTTTCGGCTTCCTTCATTTAATTTTCTATCTTCTCTGACTATTTTCTTGTTCTATGTGCAGGGAATGAGTCTTCTTTGTGGCCGAAGGGTTTATGATCTCCAATGATCATGGCTCATAGGTGTAAGTGATTTAAACTTTGGCCTCTGTTTCTTTAAATTTATTTGATGTTGGAAATATGATGCAGGATGTTGTCCTTGATGGCAACCCACTGAATGAAGATAAAGACATGCGACTGTTGACATATGTTGTCCTTGATGGCAATCCACCTGATGAAGTTATTCTTGACTTGATGGACTTGGTAAATGATGAAAATCTGATGTGATATGATGTTTATATGATGCTGAGTGTTGTCCCAAAGGCAACCACCACAAGATGATGATAACTATTTCGATGAAGGAAATCGATATCTATAGTGCAATGAAAATATATACTAAAGAGAACTATAGATTGCAATTTAGGGCATGATGGTAAAGAGTATGTCTCTTGTATACGCGGATTGAGGGGTGTCTCCAGACAAGCACGCGGAAAAGAACGTGCCAAGTCGCGTATGGGCTAAAGCGCTCAAAAAGTGCAAATCTAGGGGCCCGTGGTATTGAAGGCTCATGGTATTGGTTTGGCTCATGGTATTGAAGAAGGCGCCCGTGGTATTAAAGGCTCATGGTATTGGTGCCCGTGGTATTGAAAAAGGGGCTCATGGTATTGACAAAGGATAAACATATATAAGGAGAAGAAATTCATTGTGCAAATCATGAGTGTGGGAGCAAGATGTCTGAACTTGAATGAATACTTCTCTATGAAGTATATCTGTATGGAAAGGGTAAAGGTTTGATGATAGATCTGAATCTATGAAGCACTTATGAAGAAATGATGAAGCGGGATCTTTAGATCTGAAATGTACTTGTATTTGCTAGATCTGTTTATGGAGTGATTAGATCTGTGATGAGGCGAACATCTAGGCGAACATTTGTCTGAAGCAAAAGGGTAGATCTGAACTGAATATCTGATCTGATGAAGTATGCTGCTCTGTAATGATTGAAGATCTATACGCTACTTCGCCGCGGAGGAAGCGCGTATATACGCGGCTTTGCTGAAGGGAAAGCGCGTATGCGCAATGAAATATACACTGAGGTATACGCTGGTTTGTGTGGACAGAAGCGCGTATATACGCGACATCAGTAAAGGGAAAGCGCGTATGCAAACTAGGGTTTGCTGAAGCAAGGGGTATGAAATATCTGATCTGTTCTGCTGTGTTTCTGCTATCTGATCTGTATTGATATGTATCTGTTGGTGATGTATGTTTGTGCTTAAAAGTATGGAAAGGGTCCAGTATGAAAATATGATGAAAGGTGGCCTGCAAATTGTGTTCTGTTGAGGTTGGTTGGATCCAGTGTGAAAATTGATGAAACGTGGTCCAAGGTGGTGCTGAGGGTTGTAGCCTTCAGTCAGGGGGTTGTAGCTCCCTTCCAGGTGAGGCTGGTAAACGAGATCGGGGGGTCGTAGCTCCCTTCCAGGAGAGGCCGGTAAACGAGTCAGGGGGTTGGAGCTCCCTTCCAGGAGAGGCTGGTAAACGAGCGCAGGTGGGTGCCTGCGTGCTGGTCAAGTCTGCGCCAGCACATATGTTGTAATATGTTTTCTCTATAATAAAATATTGAAGGCTGAGCAACTGCAGCGGTGGTTTTCTCCCGATTTGGGTTTCCACCTAAAAATCCCGGTGTTCATGTGTGATGCTTTGTGTGATGGTTTATTCTGTTCTTACTGCACCTGTTTACTATTTATTGAGCATCTGATGAATGAATGATGGAATAATATAAGTAAAGATTTAATGACAGATCTAGATCTCTGTGTATACGCTAGTTTCATAAAGGGGATCCGCGTATATACGCTAGTTTACTGAAGGAAAGTAGCGTATGGTTTTTTAAGGAATGAAAAAGTAAAAAGATTTGATTATGCAGTAAATACTGATTCACCCCCCCCTCTCAGTATTTTTCCCAACAATTGGTATCAGAGGGTGGTCCTTCTGCAGAAGCTTAATCGCTTGAAGGAGATCCGTAACAATGGGGAAAATGGAGAATGAAGGTCTTGAAGCTACAGTCATCTCTCTAGAAGCATCAAGTAAGAAGAGTGAGGAACCTCTACAACTAAATGAAAATGAAGAACTTGGAGCAAAAATCTAGTCTGTCATAGAACTTCTACAAGCAGATCTTGAAGAATCAAACAAGAAGAATGCAAGACTTGAAGCAGAAAACATATCTCTGAAAGAAGATCTCAAAGCATCGAAGAAGAAGAATGAAGAACTTGAAACGGAAAATCATTTCCCTCAGTAGGTCTCAAAATCAAATAAGAAGAATCTCTTTGGACTTGAAGGCTACAAAAACAATATCTCTGAAAGAAGATCTCAAAGCATCAAAGAAGAAGAATGAAGAGCTGCAACAAACATGTGAAGTAAACGAAAATTGGTTGAAATAAGAGATTCTAAATCTGAAGGATCAAGTAGAAGATGGAATAAGGAAAGAAGAAAGGATGACAAAGCAATGTCAAGCCCTGGAGGTTGAGGTAAACATTCTCAAAGGTAAATTAGAAGAAAAGGTTAGACTTTTGAGGTTTCAAGATAGTACTAAGATTCTGGATAACATTATTAGTAGTCAAAGGTCTCCTTCTATCAAACTTGGTCTTGGTTTTCATGAAACTGTTAAAGGAGAATCTAGTTCACAAGGAAATGCTAAAGATTCAAAGGAAGTCAATGCAAAACCTGAAGAGTCGAAACAAACAAAAGGTCAATCAACAATGATGAAATCTCAAAGGAAATCATTCAGTAATGTTGAATGTTTCAAATGTCATAATTATGGGCATGTTGCAGCAGTGCCGGGGAATATGGATCACTTCGACCTCAATCAAAGCCGAGTTCCTACATAGAAAGGTACTGGTTTTCTTTAAGGGATATTGTTTTTCATGTAACAAGTATGGACATAAAGCGGTGATTGTAAAGGAGGAAGAATAGAAATACTCATTATGATTCTTATGTTTATTTCTCTGCCACATGAGATGTTATTCTTGTAACAAGTATGGACATGTAGAAAAAGAATGCAGGATGAACAGATCTGGGAAAGTGGACAATTTTCAGCAGACAGTTGGAAAGCTCAAGAAAATTTGGAAAAAGAAGGAGGACCGATCAGAAACGTAGGGAATTCGGACCCTACTGCAGTCATCTGCTTCTGAAGCTGACTTCTTTGATTGACTGCAGGAATGATGTGGGATACATTATGAGATTTAGTAATGTATCGTGACAGGGGGAGCAATGTATGATGTCTCTCATGGTTGATTTGATTATTCTAGTTATATGTATTTCTGACAGTGCATCTGGTGTGAAGAAAAGACAGGAACAGAAGGTAAATTTGCAGGGGGAGATAAAGGAATGTGAAAAATTTCTATGTTTCACTTTCCATACGCGGGTTATATTCACCAAAGTCGCGTATACACGCGAGTTCCAGCTGACACAGCCGCGTATGCATTGATGATAAGGAAATTTATCTGATAACTGAAGATCTGGAGCAGAGGTCCAGGGGGAGCATCAGTCTGACTGCTGATGATTTCACTGTTAGCATCATTCTGGTTATACTCTTGATAATGAAATGATACATGGGTTCTTGTGTTGAAGATTATGGATGAAGCCTGGTTACTTTATGATGAAGAGCATTCGTTGTTGAAATGAAAGTCTTATAATTCAGAGATGAGGACAGATCATGCAGAGATTGTTGCTGATGATTTGCTGTTGAAGGTGCTTCAGATTGCACAAGCTAAGGAAGAGCACTGGTTTAGGGGGAGCAACAGGTTGAATACTAATGATTGCATTGTTGGCAATATGACTGCTTATTCTTTGGTTTTTGTGATACTCATGCTCAAATGATGATGACTTGGTACATTGTTTATTATGATGAGATTTTGAGCCCTGGTTGCTGATAAGTATCTTTTGTACTCACACATGGATGAGTTGGATGTCATTTGATTCAGAAATAAATCATGCAGAGTGTGTTACTATGGTTGAGAGATCTTTTTCCTACATATGTTACTTCATGTTAAATCTTGAAGATCATGGTGATGTTGGACCACATGGATGATTTCTTGACACCTATGTGAAGATGTTGTTCTGATATGAAAATCTCTCTTGGAAAGATTGTATTGATGCTGCAAAGAATCTGAAGGCTTGGTTACTATTGTACTGATGCCACAACCATTGGATGACGCTTGAAGACACAACTACTTCGTTCTATCTATCTGTAGTCCAGGGAAGCATTCAAAATGTCTCAGAAAAAAGCCGAACTCTGTCTTTGCCTCACAGAAAATCAGATCTGGTTGAAATTTAGAAGATGGCTTGGGATACGCGGGTTTCCTGAAACACAGTCGCGTATATACGCGAGTTCCTGCACAGAAAACCGCGTATGGTTGGTTGCTGACAATTTTTGGTTGGTTCAGCTCTCTTCAGCACAGCTGCAGTGCTGTTTGGTATCTCTGATATTGTTTGGTATCTCTGGTGGTGTTCCAGTTCTCATAATTCTGTTTCTAATGTTTTGATGAAGATGCCTTGATGATTTGTTGGTGGAAGTTTCAGGATGCACAAACTAAGGGGGAGCCTTAGTCATTTGGAAAGATTTCTTGGTTGCACAGATTCAGGGGGAGCATTAGCTTTGCTGAGTATAATGCATTGTTGGCATTATGATGGTTCTGAAATATGTTATCTTTCTTGAGGACTTTCTGGTGTTGGTCTTAAATGGTCATCTTTGTAATTTTTTGAAAAGGTCTTGTTGAGACTCATGTTGTAAAATTGTAATATTCGGTCATGTAAGGACTTGTCAATTTTGTAAACCCACTTGGTTGGGTAGCTGAGTCAAATTTTGTAAACCCACTTGGTTGGGTAGCTGAGTCAAATTTGTAAACCCACTTGGTTGGGTAGTTGAGTCTCATATGTAAATCCACTTGGATGGATAATTGATGTAAGTATGAGTATTTGGTGATAGGAAGTTCATAGAGTCATGTAATTCATTGAAAAATATGTTTGAAGATTCAGCATGAACTCAGGGGGAGCTTGGCCACTTCAGCACATATCAGATCTGCAGAATGTTTCTTCCACATAAGGAGAAAAGGGTAAGTGTGTTGGTTTTGATCTGCTGGTTTTGTCCGTTGCCCTTGATGTCAAAGGGGGAGAGTGACATGGTGTGTGAATGAAGATAATGATGTGCCCTTTGCCCTTGATGTTAAAGGGGGAGAGTGTCATGGTGTTTGAATGATGCCAAAAATGGAGAGAGTGACATGGAAAATAAGGAGAATGACATGGTGTCATTGTATTCTTAATGTATCTATCTGTTGTGGTAACCAAACACCATCATGGTTGCCATCAAGTCCAAAGGGGGAGATTGTTGGAAAATATGATGCAGGATGTTGTCCTTGATGGCAACCCACTGAATGAAGATAAAGACATGCGACTGTTGACATATGTTGTCCTTGATGGCAATCCACCTGATGAAGTTATTCTTGACTTGATGGACTTGGTAAATGATGTAAATCTGATGTGATATGATGTTTGTTGACAATATGATGTTGAGTGTTGTCCTTGAAAGGCAACCCACTTGATGAAGATGATGACAACTTACTTGATGAAGTTGTGCTTGATAGCATATGTCCTTGATGAAGGAAATCTGATGTATCTATAGTGTGAACAAAAGGCAATGAAGAAAGGAATTCAGAATGTACTCAAAGTATGATGAAAAAGAGTATGTCTCTTGGTATACGCGGATTGTCCTAGGGGAAATCGCGTATGCACGCGGAAAAGAACGTGCCAAGTCGCGTATGGGCTAAACCGCTCAAAAAGTGCAAATCTAGGGGCCCGTGGTATTGAAGGCTCATGGTATTGGTTTGGCTCATGGTATTGAAGAAGGCGCCCGTGGTATTGAAGGCTCATGGTATTGGTGCCCGTGGTATTGAAGGCTCATGGTATTGAAAAAGGGGCTCATGGTATTGACAAAGGATAAACATATATAAGGAGAAGAAATTCATTGTGCAAATGATGAAGTGAGAGCAAGATGTCTGAGCTTGAATGAATACTTCTCTATGAAGTATATCTGCATGGAAAGGGTAAAGTTTTGATGATAGATCTGAATCTATGAAGCACTTATGAAGAAATGATGAAGCGGGATCTTTAGATCTGAAATGTACTTGTATTTGCTAGATCTGTTTATGGAGTGATTAGATCTGTGATGAGGTGAACATCTGTCTGAAGTAAAAGGGTAAATCTGAACTGAATATCTTATCTGAAGAAGTATGATGCTCTGTAATGATTGAAGATCTATACGCTACTTAGCCGCGGAGGAAGCGCGTATGTACGCGGTTTCGCTGAAGTGAAAGCGCGTATGCGCAATGAAAGATACACTGAGGTATACGCTGGTTTGTGTGGACGGAAGCGCGTATATACGCGACATCAGTGAAGGGAAAGCGCATATGCAAACTAGGGTTTGCTGAAGCAAGGGGTATGAAATATCTGATCTGTTCTGCTGTGTTTCTGCTATCTGATCTGTGTTGATATGTATCTGTTGGTGATGTATGTTTGTGCTTAAAAGTATGGAAAGGGTCCAGTATGAAAATATGATGAAAGGTGGCCTGCAAGTGTTGTTCTATTGAAGTTGTTGGATCCAGTGTGAAAATTGATGAAACGTGGTTCAAAGAGGTGCTGAGGGTTGTAGCCTTCAGTCAGGGGGTCGTAGCTCCTTCCAGGTGAGGCTGGTAAACGAGATCGGGGGGTCGTAGCTCCCTTCCAGGAGAGGCTCCAGTGGCAATGATCGAGGGTTGGAACTCCCCTTCCGGAGAGAGGCGGTAAACGAGCGCGGTGGGTGCACAAGTGGTCCGTCTGTAGCAGCACATATGTTGTAAGATGTTTTCTCTATAATAAAATATTGAAGGCTGAGCAACTGCAGCGGTGGTGTTCTCCCGATTTGGGTTTCCACCTAAAAATCTGGGTGTTCATGTGTGATGCTTTGTGTGATGGTTTATTCTGTTCTTCTTTTTTGTTCTTGTTTATTAGACATGATGGAGTGAATGATGAATCAATATAAGTGAAAGATTTAATGAGATCTAGATCTCGTGTTTCGCTAGTTTCATAAAGGGGATCCGCGTATATACGCTAGTTTACTGAAGGAAAGTAGCGTATGGGTTTTAAGGAATGAAAAAGTAAAAAGATTTGATTATGCAGTAAATACTGATTCACCCCCCCCTCTCAGTATTTTTCCCAACAATCAGTTCACCAGAACAATCAAATCTTCCCTTCAATCAAATTCAAAACATTTACAATCAACAACAACAAGAAGCTAAAAATGAGGCAAATATACTTTGGACAATAAACTTTGATGGATCCTGTAACAAAACAAGTGCAGGGGCAAGTGTTTGGATTCAAAATATAAATCAAAGTTTTTCATACAAATTGGATTTCCCATGCACTAACAATATCGCTAAATATGAAGCCCTTTTCCTAGGCTTAAAATTGCTCAAACAATTAGAAGCCCAGAAGGTATCGATCTTAGGGGATTCTGAACTTATCATAAAACAAATTAAAGGAGAATACTCAGCAAGAAATCCAAGGCTTAGGGAATATCAAAATTTTTCCCTTGATCTATTGAAAACCTTTGAAAAATATGAACTCATTTTCATCCCCAGAGCACTGAATCATCAATCAAATGAACTCGCCTTCAATGCCAGCAACTGCCAAATACCTGAGATAAATGAAAAACTCCGTGTAAAGGTAAAACACAGGCCCGTTGTGATTGATAACGAGGATCACTGGCAAGTGTTTGATTCTGACAAACACATAGATGATTTCTTGAAATCAGAAAACGATTTCAGCATACCAATATCAGAAACCAGCCATAAAGAAAACTGTTTGTATATTGAAAAAATCCCAGAAGTTGAAATGACATATTCTGCTAATATAAATCATTATGAGAATCCTTTTGAAGCAGAGATAACTGACAACGCAAACCAAGAAGACTTGGAAGTCTTACTATGCAAAAATGATAAAATCCCAAGAGGTCTCACACCTTTAGAACACCTTTTTGATTTTAACGATGTAGCCGAAGAACCGAGAATGGAGCCTGTGGAAACAAATTTAGAAGAGCATAACATAGGCATTCTAGCAGAACCCAAGATGATCAAACTATCCAGAACTCTCCCAGCTCACATAAAAATGCAATACATAGAGCTGTTCAAAGAGTTTAAAGATGTGTTTGCTTGGGAATACAAAGACTTGAAATCATATGATACCAGCATCATCCAGCACAAGATTCCCCTGAAGGAAAATCAAAAGCCTTTCAAGCAAAAACTAAGGAGAATAAATCCTCTCTTACTACCTCTAGTTAAGGCAGAGATTGAAAAAATGCATGATGCTGGGATCATAGTACCCGTTAGATTTTCAGGATAGGTATCAAACTTAGTTTCTGTTAGAAAGAAAACAGGGGAAATTAGGCTTTATATTGACTTTAGAAATTTAAATAGAGCCTCTTTAAAGGAAAACTACCCCTTACCCAAGATGGACCATATACTTCAAAGGGTAGTTGGGTCAAGAAGGATTTCCCTCTTAGATGGGTTCTCGGGTTACAACTAGGTGTTAGTGCTCCCAAGTGATCAAATCAAAACTTCTTTTACCACACCTTGGGGCACCTTTATGTATGTCAAAATGCCTTTCGAATTGATGAATGCAGGGGCCACCTTCCAAAGGGCCATGGACATAGCCTTTTCTAAAGATATTGGCTATTTCATAATCATTTACCTTGATGACATAACCGTTTTCTAAAAAACTGATGAAGAACATTTGATTCACCTGAGAAAAGTTTTTAAGAAGTGTAGGAAATTTGGCTTATCATTGAATCCCAAGAAGACACTCTTTGGTCTTCAAGAAGGTAAACTTCTTGGCCATATAATTTCAGAAGAGGGAATCAAAATAGACCCTACAAGGATAGATGGCATATTGCAGATCAACCATCCAAGAAGCCTCAAAGAATTGCAATCTTTCATTGGAAAGATTAATTTTCTGAGGAGGTTTATTCCTAATCTTGCTGAGCTATTAAAAAACATTACAAACATGCTTAATAAAGATGTCGGTGTAAAATGGACTTTACTAGCTAAACAATCATTTGAACTGGTCAAACAAGCTCTTACTCAAACACCGGTCTTGATTAGTCTAGATTTTACCAAAGACTTTTATATGTTTTCTTTTGCATCTGAACATACAATACCTGTAGTTTTACTTCAAAAGAATTATTTGGGGCAGGAACAACCAATATCCTTCTTTAGTAGAGCCTTACGAGATGCTCCTCTTAAATATAATATCATGGAGAAGCAAGCCTTAGCATTAGTGAAAGCTTTAAAGGACTTTAGGGTCTATATTTTACACTCTCACTTAATTTCTTTTGTTCCACATACTGTTGTCAAGGACATCCTAAGTTAAGACCCTGATGGAAAAAGGGGAAAATGGATTGCAACTATTCTTGAATATGACTTAGAAATCAAGCCCACCAAACTAGTTAAAGGGCAAGGATTAGAAAAACTTATGGCTGAGTCTAACTTCCAAGCACTAGACATGAATATGGTAGATGTGTTGGAAGAAATGGAAGAATTTACTGCTCCTTTTATTGAAGAAACATTTCTAAATTCTCCTTGGTATGCTGACATTATTTATGTGCTTTTATATTTAAATGCCCCTCCTTCTTTTTCTAAAACTAAAGCGAGATTCTTGAAACAAAAGGCTTTGAGTTTTTGCATCCTAGATGGGGTATTGTATTGGAAAAATGTTGTTGGAATTTTGCTTAAATGTTTACTTGAAGATGATGCAGGGAAAATCATGCATGAGTTGCATGACAGAGAATGTGGAGGACACCTCTACTAGAAGGCCACAATAAACAAAGTTCTTAGATCAGGTTACTATTGGCCTACCCATTTCCAAGACACTCAAAATTTGGTCATGTCTTTCCATAAGTGTCAAATCTTTGATGGCAAGAGAAAACTCCTTCCCTTACCCTTAAATCCTATCAGAGTTGAGGCACCTTTTCAACAATGGGGGCTGGACTTCATTGGGGAAATCCACCCATCCTCCTCAACTCAACATAAGTGGATCCTCACGGCCACTAAATTCTTTACCAAGTGGATAGAATCTATACCCTCCAGAAATGCCAATGACTCTGTCATTATCAAGTTTCTTGAAACTAATATCCTATCCAGATTTGGTTGTCCTCGGAAAATTATAACAGACAATGCTGCTGCTTTTAAATCTAAAAAAATGGTTGACTTATGTTACAAATACCACATAACTTTGGGCCATTCCACTGCTTACTATCCCCAAGGAAATGGATTAGCTGAATCTTCCAACAAAAGCCTCATCAATATCATTAAAAATCTGTTGGAAAAAAATCATAAATCATGGCACAGTAAAATGGTTCATGCCTTATGGGCTGATAGGTTAACTACAAAGAAATCAATAAATATGTCCCCTTATCAGCTAGTTTATGGCATGGACGTAGTTTTTCCCACCTCGTTGGGAGTGTGAGTCATGAATCTCCTTCAAGAATTGCAGGTTGAAGAGGATGATATGTAGAGGAGAATCAATCAAACCATCCATTTACAGCAGACCAGAGAAGAAGTTTATGAAAG